>JASKDV010179513.1:0-18835 GCA_032466395.1 Aegires albopunctatus
ATGCTAAAATGAAATTAAAAATTAAATACTGTATGATGGCATCACACAGACAGAGAGAGAGAGAGAGAGAGAGAGAGAGAGAGAGAGAGATATTGGCATGGGGAGATAAAGGGAGGGAGAGAGAGGTAGAGGGAGATAGAGGCAGGGGGATGGAGAGAGAGAGATACCACTAATCAAAAGATTCATTTCTAGATCAAGGGATAATTTTATTAACATTGTTATCTCCCTTTCACGACAAAAAAATAAAATAAAATACAGCCACAATGAGTGCCTAACTGGCTTCGTTTTACAACCTGATATTCAAAATAGTCTTTCTGTTTGATTTACAATGCCTTTAATACTAATGATATGCTTGAAATGTATAAGTTTGTTATCCTATAATGTACAATCATCATTGGGCTTTTTTAGAATGCTTAGAACGTTGTTGATAACAGTGAACTTGGAGTCAAAATAGATGACATCAATGTTAAAGAAATGCACTTATGCAATTATTGTGTACAGAAAGCACTAAATGTGACAAATTCCTTTAACAGATGCTTTTTTTCAACCCTTTTCATTCCCAAATCCTTTTCAACTCCCTTAGAAGCATATAGAGTTGTACACCAAGTAATAGTGCTTCAATCAAGCATGCACATGTAATATGACTTTGTATCTGTTGAGTACTTTCAATTCCCCTAGCTGAAAGCAACACAGAACACAGAGGACAAGACCAGCAGCCTCTTCGGCGCGTTTACAAATTTTGGACACATCTTAATGGCCAGGTACTCATTCACACCTGAGTCAAGTGAAGTAGATGGGATAAAGTGTCTTACCTAAGGATACACCGCCAATGACCAGTTCTTATTGAGAAAACATATGTCTAGCGGGATATGATCCCACCTAGTCACCCAGCCAACCGGTATCGCTTGAGTTTCTCGTGTTCGAACTGTGTTAACCACTAGGTCAATGATGCCCCAAGGTGAATGTGTATAAAGAAGTTTTAACTCCCAACTCTAAAATGACTATTGAGAATGATTTAATTTTAGACAATATGAATGAATATATTGTTTTGTCAATCATGAGATTTTCTAAATAATAAGAATTTCGAAATAAGAATTGTGTACCTTTATGTCAACAGCATCCATTCATCCTGATGAAGAAGATGAGATGTACGTAGATAGAGGAGACCACATACCCCAAGAAGGGGAACCAGATTTTATGGAGACAAACTGTCATTGGGTAGACTGTCATAGGGAGTTTGATTCTCAGGATGAACTGGTCAAGGTATGGTCAACCTGAGACATTATAAATTGTAAATAAAATTGACATCTGATCAGTGCTTGTTGTGGGATATGTATCTTGTATGCAATTTATAATCCTTTATCGTAAGACATTTATTTGTGAAAATAGTTATAGAGAAATACTAAGGAGAATTTTGGGGTTTTTTTTTCTTCTTTCTTTTCTATAAAGTTTAAGTATTGCATTTTCTTTGCAGAAGGATATTTGATTAAACTGAAAATATAATTTTCCATTGTGATGATCACATCCATAGTGAATTCCTCATTTTATACCTTCAATGACTTCTATGTTTCAACAATATTTTCCTCTTCTCTCTTGTCAATTCAGCATATTAATCAAGATCACATCCAGTCAAACAAAAAATCTTTTGTGTGTAGGTGGATAGATTGTAGCCGTGAAGAAAAACCATTCAAAGCCCAGTACATGCTCGTTGTTCATATGAGAAGGCATACTGGTGAAAAACCTCACCGTTGTACAGTAAGTTTCCAAAACCAATGACAATTGTTTACATTATAAAAATGGAGATCTATTTTGAAATAGTTTTATTAACTTTATGTTACCTTTTATAATTATTTAAAAATGCATTTTCTAAAGAGAGAAATGGAAAAAGTGAATTCCCAGTAATTTAATGCACATTTGTATTATTCTCTACATCATTTTATTTCCTGTATTATTTACATGTATATGATATGATACTCATTTTCAGGTTTTTTCCAATCATTTCAATTTGTATTTCAGTTTGAAGGTTGTACCAAAGCATATTCTCGACTTGAAAATTTAAAGACTCATCTAAGATCGCATACTGGTGAAAAGCCTTACATGTGTGAATTTCCTGGCTGTACCAAAGCCTTCAGCAATGCATCAGATAGAGCTAAACATCAGAACCGTACTCACTCCAATGCAGTAGGTCCTTTAAGTCCTACTCCCAATCTTTTTTGATTTGACGGTGACTTTAGACTTTTATCTTTTTATGGATTTGACAGAGAATTTAATCTTTTATCTTTTTATGGATTTGACAGTGACTTTAGACTTTTATCTTATTTTTGATTTGATGGTGACTTTAGACTTTTATCTTTTTTTTATTTGATGGATTATTGAGAAAATTGAAATGACTTTTTAGTGTTGCAAGAATGCTTGCAGGACTTTTATTAAGTTAAAAATGTGATATGCCGGTATTGATATAAATCTATTGATGTTAAAGATTATTTTTCTCAAGGACATGTTACTTATTAATAAATCATGTATAAGAGGATTCTTCTGTAGAAAGTCATTGAGGGCTCTTTTGAAATTCCCTGATCATGCTCATTAATTAATAATGTAATTATATGATATAGATAATACATTTAAGAAATCATATTACGATATAAGCTAAAGAGGCTTGGTTTAAAAAAAAGGTTTGCTGCTATTTTTTATCCATCTCCAGAAACCATATGTCTGTAAAGCTGTAGGCTGTACGAAGCGCTACACAGATCCAAGTTCTCTACGCAAACATGTAAAGACGGTCCATGGCCCAGATTTCTATGCTAATAAAAAACATAAAGGAGATGGTGCATGTCATGTGAAGAAAGAGGATCCAGATGGGGTAAATGAGCTAAATTTATTAATAATGGCTTTGACTTTTAATTTAAAAACCTATCAACAATGTGGCCAAGTTATTTAGTCATCACTATTGTTAGCATGGCCTAACTGTTCTTGAAGTTGGTCTCGTTAGATATGTAGGTTAGCATTAAAATAGCTTGGTGTGGTTTGAATTTAAAACCCTGAGATAACTGAATATGGTTAACTGGGTTCCATAACCTAACAAATAAAATTAGAATGGATGAAGTAGTCATCACTAAGAGATTAGTACCAAAACCAATCCTTCAATATTCATGAATTGACCATTATTGACTAGTTCAGTGAAATGTCATTCACTTTGATTTCAGGACAATGAATCCTGTGATGTGAATCACAAAATGAAAATGGAAGACAGTTTAGGGGTGTCTTCTTACTCAGGGCCTCCCTCAGGGGACAATCAACATTCTCAGGTAAGTTTATGATTTCATTGATAAAGATGTGAAAAATGAGATAAGGAATACTTTTTTGATTACTACAGTGTTGGATTATGGTTTTGTTTGTTTTTAGTAACCATCCTGACCATAATGTAATGTAATATCAAAGTGCGCAAAAGTGTTGCCATATAATTTTTCCTTGGCCTGAAAGTTAATCTACCACTGATATTATTATATGTTTTATAGATAGATAGATAGATAGATAGATAGATAGATAGGGACTTGATACATGAATTGAAAGCAAGCAAAGCCTCTTACACTGTTGAAAAATACTGTTCAGTAACACGAAACATGAGTTACTTACTTACTTACTTATCCGATCCAGCAGCCTTCTGGGCGTGAGTCCTTTGGCCGGTAACCATGGCATAAAAGATACAGGCCTTCTTTAGCTGTTCTGCTGTGCTGTAAAGGGTGTTTTGTACATTAGGTAAAGGTGGTGGTAAAAGCTGTGAACGAATGTCCTGAAGAGGGGGACAATTGAAAAGAATGTGCTGGATGGTTTCATCATCTTGACCACAAAGAGCGCAGGTTGGGGTTTTATCAGGGAGGATTCTGTTTAGATGAGCATTCAGAGGGATATGATGTGCTCTCAGTCTGAATATGGTAAAATATGAATTGAATCTATCAATACTATCATACAATGTGGCTGCTGTGTCTGTGACCAACATCTTAAAACCTTAGAAGACAATCTATTTTTAGTCTCAGGACCTCATCGATCATACAGGAAATGTTGACCCCATAATCTTTGGAAAGTATGTAAGATGCAACACATTTTGAAAGAAATATTTACTCTCATACAGAGAGTAGTGTACTGAGTTATTTGAAATGATTGGGCCAGTACTTTTGCAATTGCAAAGGACGTGAAACATTTTACAGATCAATTAATAGCCAAATGCATATCTTAAAGTAAAGGGTGGTCTTAAAATATTCTTCTGACTTTTGTCACTACAATCTTTGAATTAGATTTAAATAATTTGTTGAATGATTCACAGGACAACTATGGGTCAGCACCATCCTCGCACTCCCAACCATCCCCCCAAAGCAGCCCAGAGGTCAATGTGACATGTGGCCTTGATCATGGTCAACTGATTGAAGACAGGGTCAATTCAGGGGGAGGTAATCCTATTGGAGTCGTTGTTGAAGAAGAAGAAGATGTTATCATACCTGAATCCAATGAAGCCGAGGTAAATTTTATTATCATCTTCATTATCATCAATGCTTTTGTTTTTATTATCCTAATGTATGATCCCCATTTAATTTTGTATCACTGTACTGTGCTTAAAGATTTAGCGTGACCAGCTGATAAATAATAATGATGCCATTCTCCTTCCTATTCAGGGATAAAAAGAGTTCCCAATTAGTCAGCAAAATGTCTTGTACTAATGCTAGAAGGAAAGCACTGTAAAATAGCTGTAGGTTATAATATGCTCCCAAGTGATATGTCCAATTGGAGGGATACTTAATATGAATTCTCTGTGTCTGTATTTAATGCAGAGATGTGGATTATGAACCCATCTTTTTATTTTTTTTATCTTGAATAGCATCTTTTATGCATAGCTTTACAAACATGCCGCAATAGCTTTTATAATTTTTTAGTCATAGTTTTTCTAAACAAATTTCTTTGAGGACTATTTTTTTTCTTCAAATTTGTTTTTGTTTTTTTAGAGTTTATTAAGCAATTTGCTTCATGAAAATTTCTATCCAAGAAAACTCCTTTTCTAATGAAGGCTTTTCAACCATCAGGAGATCTCTTTCAAATAGAAATTGGAAAATATAACAGGTAACAGTAGAGGCAGCAACAACTGTACTCTCTGCAAAAGATGATAATCTTGTTTCTTTTTATTTGGTTGTTTTGACATTATAAATTAACAATTTTCTTTTTGTCTATGCTAAAACCAAGAATGATATTCTTTTTCTTTAGATTCCTGGCTCTAGTGCCCTCTTAGCCCGAAGAAATATGATGAATGCCAATCATCTGATGCAGAATCGCCTCAAAAGTCGGCTCCAATCTAAGAGTGGTTTAGTATCTCCTCTCCCCCAACTGCCTTCTATACAAAGTCCAGGTAAAATCCATTACACATACAGTCTGGTCTCTCTAATCTAACACCTCCGTTCCCGGTAATTTGTTTGGATTACAGAATTTACCGGATTAGAGAATACTAAGAACAAATAAAAACAAAGTTTGTTCCCAGAAAATTGTTTGGAATACAGAGGGATTTGGATTACTGAAGTCCGGATTAGAGGGACTAGACTGTACATCATTGCTGATATTGATCAATTTGTAACTAACAATAAATGAAATGTGCAATAAGCTTTACTACAATGTCTAGTAATCTAATAAATGCATTTATAGAGGAAATTGAAGATTATATTAAGTGTTAAAAGATCAGACAAGAGGAGAGAGAAGATGCATTTTCTGTGGGGGTATGATTTATATGATTGATTGAAAATTGATTTGAGATATATTTAATTTAGGTATACTAATGATTCAACTCAAAGCACAACGTTAACTGTCTCCTCTAATGCTTTTTCACATCCTTGTTTATTGAAATGCATCCACTCATAAACCGATGGCAATACGTTCATGAAATAATGAAATGCACGATAAGGATAATTCACATTTTTGAATTAATTTTTCTAGTTTTTATTTTACTGCATATTCCCTTCAACACATCTATAGGACTCTGAGATGTTATGATTTGTGTTTTATGAGCTTTATGTCAGTTTGTATTCTTTGATCAAATCCTTGAACAGGTGACAAATCAAATCTTGGCGATGTGTCCCAAGTGTCAATTACTGATATTTGTCAACGTTCACCTAAAGGTAGCCCCCAACACAAAAGAATCATGGATATTGTCAGTGGAGAGCAGAATTCTTGTAAGTAGTATGGCTCTTTTCAATGGATGACAATTTGCTTTATTTTTTGCAATTAGACAAGAAAGTGATGTTTAAAATCTTTCATTTCTCTTGCTGTTTATTTTTAGCAATATATAGGAAGAAAAATACTAGTAGAATTAAAGATAAAGCTAGATCTATTACGTTACAGGATATTTAACACTACAACTAACTTATTTCTGCGGTAAAGCAGGCGAGGCATACAGACTAACTGACGGTGTGAAGTACAATGGAATACCTTGTATAGTAGGTCTATAGTGGATGGAATACAGTGAAGTACTGGTATATGGAGGAATAAAATTTTAACATCATTGCAGTAGAATTCTTTAATATGTTAATCATTGCATTCTATGATTTTCAGGGAGAGAAAACACCAATACCCTCCTTCCAGCTAGTCGAAGAGAAAGCAACACGAGTACCCTGAGTTCATACATGAGTAGTATGAGGTCTGACAACCATGGCAGTACATTCTCTTCACGGAGGTGAGCACTTGATTCTTTTATATACGATTAACCAAATCTTTACTATTACTCATTACACAATACCTCATGAAATGAGAGCAAAAACTTTTATAAAAGTTTAATTTAGTGTTTTTAATTTAAGACTCTCAGATTGAAAAATTAGATAGTGTTTCAAATTTAAAAATCCTAGTTAAGTCAATTTAAATCAAGAGGAGGGAGAATATTTTCTGAATGGTTTGATGGTTTTGGTTATTATTGCAAGGAAAACTGTTAAAAAGAAGTAACATTTGTATTGATAATAATTTTTATGTTCATTAACAGATCCAGTGGAATTTCGCATTTCTCATCAAGAAGGTATGAATTGATCGTTAATCTTAGTTATATGGAATTGCATCACAAAGAATCTTTGATTTGCCTTCACAGTTAAAAAACTGAAGTGAAAATTTATTGTGATTAATATCTATTAAAATTCAAACATTTTAAAATAATCTTTTTGATACCTAGTCTCATAACCTAAACCTAAAATAAAAATTAAAGATTTAAACTTCCTCTTTTCCTACTCCCATCCCCTCACACATTTTAATTGATATATTGGTCTACTGTAATACAAAATTCTGATGGAACTTACGTCAAGGTCTGTTTATTCTTCATCTTCTTCTTCTTCTTCAAATAAACTGACACAACTCAATTGGATTGAGTATTACTGTCAATACGCCACAAAACAAAAACAAACAAACAAACAAGCCCAACAACAACTAGAGCAGACTAATTAGGCATATATGTAGATTAAAGTATTTCATATTGTAGCTTTTATTTAAGGTTATCAACACTTTCACTACTTTTAATATTTGGATTCAATTTATTCCACAATCTAGCAGTGCTAGGGAAAAAAGAATGTCTATGGCAATCATTTTTAGAAACAGGGATGGTTTTTTTCTCTAAAGGTGTCCACTCCAACTGTTTCATGTTATGCATTGTGCTACCATTTTCATATGAATAGTTATTAGTTACAAATCTTGCTGCATTTTTATTCTTTCATTCTTACTCCTCCAGATCCAGTGGAGCCTCCAGATTCAGTATAGCAAACTCTCCCTATGAATACGACATCACTGGCAATGTACCTAATGCTGTATCAAGGCGGTCTAGTGGAGAGAGTTCCACCAACATTGGCAGTGTTTCAGCTTTGATGCAGAAAGCTAATATTGGCAGCCATCCTAGTCTTGGACCTTCACCAATTACCCTTCCTCCTGGTGGCGTTGCTCTCCCTCCTGTTGCCAGAGCCAATGCAATTGGAGCAGCGGGCAGTTCTCCAGCTGGTGGTGTTGGTAATGCTGGTGCAGCAGCTCAAGCCAGTGGTGTATGTGGTGGCAATGGTATGCCAGGTGGTACTTATCCTCAAGGCAATCGATATTACAATGACAGGCTTGCTAGGTATGTATGAGTAATAGTAGACCAATTTATTTCTTATGTACCTTGGTAGATTGTTTTTACATTTTATCATATTATTCTTGAGACACTTAATTTTTTTTTTTTATTTTGATAGTATTCTTGAATTATAGTTAGATCTATGTTTTTTATTTATCGACATTTTCAACAAAAATTTTTTTTAGATTTATGTATTTATCTTTTTTTTTACAAATGAATCATGAGTGAAAAGAATTATTTTCTTCTGTTTATTGTTAAGAAACAAATTGTCTTTTTTTTTCAAGCTTAAAAAGAGCTTTAATATAATAATGATAATGTAAGGTTTGAAAATTAAAAGCTCCATAGGAGAAAAGAGCTTTTCAGGGTATTTTTTATACAGTCAGCCCTCTCTAATCTGAACACCTCCGTTCTCTGCAATTTGTTTGGATTACAGAATTTTCTGGATTAATGAATACTAAGAAATAAGAAGAAGAAAAAAATCGTTCCCAGAAAATCATTTAGATTACGGAGATATCCGGATTACAGAAGTTTGGATTAGAGAGGGTTGACTGACTGTATTAAGTTTTATACTAAGTTTGCAAGAATTAGTGCAAAAAATAATATTTCATTCCTGGCGAAAAATATTCTCTGCAATAAGAAGAAGATTCATTATAAAGCAGGATCTATTTTATTTGATAAGTCAAAGGATCTTTGTTCTTATTTTGAGGATTCTTTCTGGATTTTTATCGATTTGTGTGTGTGTGTGTGTGTGTCTTTTGCTTTGACAGCAGGATGGTAATGATATGGTATAAAATAATAATCCTTCTAACTCAGAATGTCTATTTCACATGAATAAACCTATTTCTATAATGTCTAATTTTCAGGTATTTCTCTGCTAGAAAGGAGATGGATGGCATACGAACCAGCACACCTAGTTTTACTCCTCTACCTCATGAAATCCCTAATCGCGAAATTCGTCGTGCAAGTGATCCAGTGAGGACAAAGGATCCAAACTTTGAAAACTTGAAATCATTGCAGAGGTGTCATAGCCTGAACATGGTCAAACCTCTGCCAATGCCATCCAACATGAAAAGCTTACAAAATAAAGCTGGTTCAACAAACACATTTCATTCATCTCGTAGTAGTATAGCTACAGATATGAGTTTCTCAGAACAAAACAATAACCATGAAACAACAAATGGTATTACGGATGCAGAACTAGATGAGAAAATGTTGGAAGAGAAAATGTTGGAAGATAGTGAAGACATGATAATTCCAGATGACATGCAAAGATTTCTTGAAACTTATGGAGATGAAAATGTACCTCAGAACGAGAGAAGGAGAACTTGGCCTGGTCAAGATGGTGCAGATGGAATTCTTGAAGGTCTGGAACCTCGTGATGGTCATCTCAATGACCCAGCAATTGGGGTTGGCTCTGGTGCTGTGACAGATGTTGGTAACACATGTAATTCGGATAATCTTAATGGAAATAATAATGGAAACTCTCAGGACTTTTTTAATCAAGGTGAATGTCCTTTTCCTTCATCACAACAACTTTTAGCTGGTAATCTACAGGTCCAGACTGGATTTGCAGATCTTCATCAACCAGGAGTCAGCGCCGGCATTTCACCTCATGGACCCATGGAGCCATTCAATCCCAGTCCTCATCAACGTCATAATTTTACTGGCAATTTAGCCATCACTAGCAACTGGGGCATGGATTCTCAGACTATGCCTCATACGTGTCCTAATGATGGTGGGACGATGGATGGAACCAGTATATCAGGGACTCCTATCAAATCTGAAGATAACCAATCAATGCAGCAGGGATGCTGTCCAAATTACAGCTCACCACCACAGGGAAAACCACCCATAGAAAAATTTCGTGGAAGTACAACAACGAGAACTAATAATCCTATATCTGTTGATTCCAGGCAAGGGAGGGTTAACAACGTTGGAGGTACAGCTAGGACAGACGTACCAATTATGGGTCAGCAAATGATAGGTTATGGCCCCATGTCTGCAAATGGCCAAAACATGGGCAATGTAGCAAATCTAGATCAAGGAATGCCTCCCCAGCAACCACCACCTCCAGGACAGTGGGGAATAGGGAGTGGTGGTGGGGCCTATCTCTCTCAACACAATCTTTTGCAGCATCAATTGCAACAGCAACAAATTCAGAAGCAGCTTCAGCAACATCCACAGGAGGTCAGTGGGCCCCAAAATTCAATGGCTTTCTACAACGCCGGTGACAATAGCAATGCAAAGTTTATGCCTGATGGATCTATTATGCCCATACCACCATTAGGTCAAGGAGGCTTCAGCCCTATGCCTCCACCTGGGGAGAAACCTCCTAATGCTGGCACCTCCAGACTAAAACGTGCCAGTCCCCAAGTCCAGGTACCACATATCAGTCAATCTCAAATTCCAGCAAATGCAAAAGCTGCAAATAGAAATCAAATGCTGCTAAAACAGCAACAGCAACAACAACAGCAACAAATGTTACAAAATTCTGGCCCTCACCCTCAGCGTCAACCTCAAGCCAATAGGATGGCCAATGATGGCTTCCCTGGAAAAATGTGTCCCATGGGAGGAGGCCAAGCTCACATGCCAGCTCCACCCCCACATCAACAAAGTCCCTATTTACCGTACCCTCCTACTCACCATCAAAGAGGCCATAACCCCCCTCAGCCTCCACCTATGCATCCATCACAGATGAATCCAAGCCCAATGATGATTGGGCCAAATGCCATTCCTCGTCATCCTCCAACTGGTCCATTCAACAACTACCCTCATCATCATCAAAACCACCATCCTTTACCATACCATCTCCATCCTGGGTCCAACAATAACCCGCCCATGCACCCAAACCACATGGTTCCTTCTGTCAACCCATCCCACCCGTCCATGCCTGGTCCACCCATGTCCCAAGCTAACCCTTGTCATCAGCACCCCATACCTGGTGTATCCCCGTATCCGCCAAACGATCCTTATAATCCAATGGAAATGTCTCCAGGATGCAACCAGGTGACCAGTTCCACAGACTGCAAGGAGACCACTGCTCCACCTATTGAAGATTTTATGGATAACTTAACCTCAATTTCCACGGAAAATCTCATGGACAATATTAATTCTATTTCCCAGGAAAACATCATCTACAGCCCCACTCCAGCCTCCCTACGCACTGCTTCTCAAAATTCGGGTAGATTTAATTCTCTCATGAACACGTCTAATATGGTTGTTAATGATATGAGTTCAGTGCTAACCCAGCTTGCCGAAGAAAATAAATATCTCAATATGAGACCTTGATTAGAGTGTAGTTATAGGATAACTAGAAAGAATGACATTTGTTATAGCAACATATTTTCTGACATTAAGCAGATGTTGAAAGAAATTGTTATACCTTTAATGCTCAGTCACTGCAATCAATCCAACCAATTGTCAGTGCTTCATAGGAGAGCATCATAATTTGATGTGGTAAATTGCATTCAAAGAAACTTAACCTCAGATCATATTGACCTGAACTGCGTTAAATACTTTGATAAAGACAAATTAATCTTGGTACATCAAAAAAGAATACTTTTACCACAAGCAAAGTTTAAAGATCAAAGATTAACTTCTATTACCTCTAGTAAACATTTGCTAGATTATTACTTTCATTCCTGTCTATGATTTCAATTTGTAAGAACTTTAAACAAATTATTAAAAATACAATCCAATAATTTATTATGCAAGTCATCCCGTTCATTCTTGGGCATTCTTGTAACTTTACAAATACATACACGTGTAAAAGGATATGATACAATGACACCCTAAGAAATGTCTCCTTAAAGATGTCACCTTCCTGTCAATCAAGTATAAATTTAATTTCAGCATTATTTTAATTTGATGCGTTACTGTTTAGGTTGGTTTGAAATATCTTGAACATTGTCAATACTGCGCTAATTTTTTCAAAGAGATTATTTCTTGAAATTCATTAATTTGTTCACTGAGAGCTAGAATGGGAAATATATATTTTTTATGAGAATCCCTTGTCTTAGAGTAGAGAAATTTGAAAAAAATCTGTTATGGTTTTATTTTCAAGCTTTTTTTTACGGTCTCAACTCATTGAAACTTGCATTTATTCCTAGAAGGCATTGTAATATCCAGTTTGGGCTCTAAATTCTCGAGCCGTTTGCTCTGCATTGAAAATGAGTGAACAAATCTATGTTAATATGTTATTTTATTCTTTCATATGGTGCTTGATTTTTAAAGGATATGATCTTTGTACCAGCCTGTGTTCATTTTAATACTTCTCTTCACTTTCTTTCTGCCCAAATTATGATTTCCATTAATAGAGAGGCAGCAGCATGTAGTGTATTAGTGACAATAAAACTAATAGGAATATTAGTTCCAGTCATGGATGAATGCATTTTCACGTATTGTAAATAATCATTTTTTAGTTGTTGAGATTTTGAATTTTTTTTTACTGACAAAAGTATATCTGATCCATCATTTGAAATTTTAATCTGTCTTCAATTCACAGATCTGCATTGTATTTTGTTGACTCACACTTTTATGCTGTTGTTGGTAAATTAAATAATGTTTTAACACTTGTCAGATTCTTTAAATTCTGCTGAATTCAAATGGTCTTATTTTTAGATTAATTTTCTATCATGTTTAAATCACTGCAATTTGCTTGTGTGTATTTGTTCATGCATGAGGGTTAATTTTGTTTTTGATGAATATATATGGATAGCACTGTAAACTTAAAAAAAGAAAAATTGTTTTGATATGTCCTTTTGAATCTCAAATTAAGAAATCCCAATTGGAAAAAATTAGGTTTGGAGGTTGAAATTGTATTTTATTAAGAACTATAAATACATGTCGTAAATTGTTGAAAGAGTTATTGGATGTTGATAAGAATGTGTTAATTTACAACCACTTTTCTTGAGAGAAATTGTTTTTGGTTTCTTCTGTTGAGCCTATGATCAAATATGTCATTATTTTTTTCCCCCTGTTTTTAAAAATATTTTATGCTTTTTGTAAGAATCTCTTGCTTCTAAACTATGTCTCGTAATGTCATCTGAATAAGGAGAATGATTGCAGCATTGTTAATGTCAAACATTAATGCCATTTTATTTTTGTTTACGTATTGCAAAAATTACAAAATTCTATCAATAACTTTTATTACTTTAAATTATACCATTAATAATAATTAAAAAGTCCTTCTGGTTTTGCAAGGTTTCTTGTTGGTTTTCAAATGTAAAAGCGGAAGTCAACACTCTCATTCCAGAATGATTTTCTGATTTACTTTAGTCTGACAAATAGAAATTTATGGAGCAATATATCGTCGCTGTCATTATATAGTAAACATGTAACTACTAATTTTTGGATTTTCATTTTATGACACCAAATAAACTCTATTGAAAGTTGCTCACCTCATTTTTAACAGAAATAAGATTGGCCAATCGAAATGTGTCATTTTCTTTTGTAATCTAAACGTCAAGGACTTGCACATCTCATTTTGCCGCTCTAAACGTATAGTTGTGTCTCCCCCACAAAATTTCTTATTTTGCCCTTATACAACATTATAGAATGACAGCGTCAATATACTAATAAATAATCCCTTATTACTTACTTCTTTAAAACTGCTATATCTGCAGTTTAACACTTAACTGAATTGTACCCCATGCATAATACATATTTTGTTTTCTGATTCTTTTAAAATTCTGCAAGAATGACTCTACCATCAACAAAATTAGTATCTGATCAAGCATTGCATTTTTTCCCCCCATAAAATCAATTCTTTTAAATTCATTTTTTACGGAGAAATCAAAAGCATATTCTAAAATATTGATTATCTTCCAGACAGCCCATAGACAATTTATGGATTAATTCACTTCCTATTCCTTGGTTATCTTCTCTTTGTCGTAAAATGAATATCCGAAAACGATATTGAAACAGTTCTCAGTTACCTTGTTGTTATTGTTGTTGACCTCTCTCTGTGGTGATCTGCTGTCATAATATTAAATTAATATATGCATATAATATATTTCACTTTTTGAATTCTATTTCAATTTCATCTTTTCTCCCTGTTGTGTTATATTTTCTTGACTACATAAAAAACATTATTCATTACGAGATTCCCTCACAGAGTACTGTGTTTTTATTTTTTATTATACCTGAACAAAGGGAGAGACTATAAAGCCTTCATTTCTGGTTGTGCCATTTCTTCTGTTGAAAATTGCCTTATATTCTTTTTTGCCTTATAGTTATATTATATAAATTTATACATAAATCTTTTTACTTTTATGCAACAGTTTTAAAACAACAAAGGGTTAGGCTTGTATGACACTTAAGAAGAGATTTGAAATCCATGTTTTAATCATAACTCTAGCATCTCACTGTAATAATATTATGAATGCATCATTATTTTTGTTGTCCAATGTTAAGCCAAGAAGGAAAAAACAATTTAAAACCTATATCTTGGATGGCACTGAAATGTTTTAAGGTTAAGGCATAACATTTCAAAAGAGTGTATTTTCCAAATAGACTAACAAATCCATCCTTTTGAAATTAATTCCATAATAATATGTATTATAGTTATACAGTCGAACCCGTTTATTCTGAAACTCAAAAATATTTCTAATTTTTTTAGTATAACCGGGATTTCAATATAACCGATAATGACGGAACATCGCTGTGTAGGGGTATTTTAGTATGTTATGATGGTGTTTTGGGTATTATTCACACTAATGGAAAGAAAACTCTATGTCAGCCATTTTGTACGTGAACTTGGTTCTGCCATCCACTAAGTTACAGTGCATTTTTTTATTTCGTTTTCTTTCAATCTTTCTTTTTTGTATTGATTCCTTTGTGACTGGTGTCAGTTTAGACTTTAATTCAAGAGTTTCATTAGTTTAAGCGAATTCTAAAATATTTCAGCATAACCGGGCTTACAATCAGATTAACCAGTCTATATAGAAAAAATTCTGTTTTTTGAAAAAGTTTCAGTTTAACTGAAATTTTAGTATATCCGATTTCAGTATAACCGGGTTCAACTGTAGTGAGATTGGGAAGCTCACCATAGTAAAGACACAAGTACCGTATATGAAATATAAAGATAAATGTATGTTATTATAAATGTACATGTACAAAATAATAAATTACTAATTGTGCATGATTTCAAATATTTTAAGCTAAAAATAATACTTTGAGATAAAAATTAAAATATTATAATTTAGGACACCATCATATTATGTAAGAAAACATTCCTTCACTATGTGGCTTTTATCTTCACATTCTGAAACTGAGACTGTCTACTGTCTGTATTGGATTGGATTCTCTTTCATAAAAACAAGTAAGATACTTAAGAGAGTTTATTTTTCTAAAGTTAACATTTGGGATAGGTTTCAAAAACATAACTTTTGATAAATTGCATCTTACAATTCCATATTTCATCACACCGTTTTGATTGCCTCTCACTCATTCCACTTATGGAGTAAATAGGATATATAGTTGCTAATTTGGGGCGTCAGTGACCAGGTGGATCACACAGTTCGAACGTGAGAAACTCAAGCGGCTTCACCTAGCAATACCAGTTGGCTAGGTGCCTTATTGGCCAGATACAAATTTTCTCGATAACCACTGGTCATTGGCCGTGTGTGCTCATAGACAAGACACTTTGTCCCATCTACCTCACTTGACTCAGGTGTGAATGAGTGCCTGGCCATTAAGACAGTATTGTCCGTGTCCGAAAATTGTAATTGTGCCTAACAGACTGCCAGTCTTGTCCTATGTGCTCTGTGTTGCTGTTGGTCAGGGAAGTATAATAGTCATTGTAAATTACCTTGAGCTGTTGTTGTTGTATTGAATTTTACTCATGTCCACTACTTTGGTGATATCAGGGTTCACCTTGAGCTGGCTACGTTGTGTATATGTGAATGAATGTTACTCTACTTTACTTTTTTATATGTCACAAGCATCCTGTCATATTTTTGAATGAAGTAGCAATGGATCTTAGTGGTAATGCAATTAAATGAATATACATAGTTAATTTGTAGTGAATGATAGAAGATTTTTAAACTCCCAGTGTGCATTTTACCTCGTCAAATTTTTCATCTCTTCAGATCACCATTTTTAGCAATCAATTTTCAGAATCAAACTCCTGCTTTAACTGTTGACATTGATACTCATTTGCTTTTAAAAACCAGTAATTATTTTTAAGTCAATGGAAACTGCAAGCAACCGTTGTTGATAGTGAATGTGCGTTAATTGTGTGCAAGTCTAAGAAAATAAATAAATCATTTTTGTATACTTGTTCATACTCTATAAACATTAATTATGTAAAAATGAGATGCGAAATAATGACAAATCCAACCTAACATTTAAGGAATATTGTTTGCTACTTAAATTTATATATATACCAGTATAAATCCTAATGTTTTTTTCAAATCCTCACCTTAAAATTTGAAAGAAATGAATATTAATTAACATTATTTTCCAAAACTTTGGTAAATGTTTAATAATCATGTACCATCGTTATTAATATTTTGTTGAAAATGCATCAGAAGTTAGAATTTGTTATTCAATTTTTTCTTTCTTCTCCATTTAAATAAGTCACGAATGAAATTTGCAGTCCATTGCTTTCAGAATTTTATCAAGAAATTGCAATCATCTTGGGTAATATTGTATATAAAATAGGTACATTGTTTAATGGTTAAGAAGTTCATCTGTTGGGCACATGGTGAGAATGGCTTGGTGACCCCACATGGATTCCCTCAGGAAAGATCTTGTTACAATTTTCCTCTCTCTACCCAAATGTAGAATGGATACTGGCAATAATGGGAATAAAATCCATGAATAACTATTTGGCACAAGGCTACAAGCTAAACATTTGTGCAAGCTCCACTTTCAAGGTCCTCAATCAGATCTTAGAAAATACTTTGTTTATATAGGCCTACTCTTACTATAATAGGTGATAGATAATGTGATGACTGTTCATCATAAATGAAAAGGTAATACATGTATTCTGATAAGATTTTTAAAATACTTGTTTGAATGGTCAATCAGTGGTGGAATGATTTTTAAAGGCTTGCGATTATGGTACATTATTAAAGTACATAATATAAAAACTGTTTAATGTTTGATATTCATGACATGTACATCTGTCATCGTTTATCCTTAACATTTATCACCTCCTGAGTTTTGAAATTGTTGATGATGATGATGTTCTACTGCTGTTACATGTTTATGCATGACATGTGATGTTATATAAGAGGATATAAGTTGGTTGCATATACCAATCTGAATCTCTAGCCCTAAGAAAATTAATTCCCATCATTTTACATTTAATTAATATGACTGCTATCATCAAATGAATTGCATTATTTGCCAAAGTTTATAAAGCATCTACTGCCCTTCACCTGATGCCAGCAGTATTCATAACTTAATGTCTTCTAGAAATAGATTTCACCCAATTCATACTTTTTACCATATGAATTGAATGCATAATGTTTTCTTTGTTTTCTTTTTCATAAAATTAACCTGTACAGAAATACATAATGAAATGACTACTGACACTGTTGATTTCACTTAGTGATATTGTATTAGAATCAGCCCTCATTCGGTGCAAAAACAAATTATAAGCTACTTACTTATAAAAAAAGAAATTTATGAGAAATGAATAAATAAAAACATATCTTTTAACAGTGCCAAGGTATTTGAGTTTATTTTTATAAACCACATTGTTGTACATCTCAATACATGTAAATCTTTGCATAATTTTTTTTTATTTTAACATAAATCCTTCTTGCCAAATCTCACAGTGTTGGATCTATCGTTCTCCTGCTTTTGGATGCTTATTTCCCCTTTCCCTTACGTCTTTTTCAAACCTTCTTATGTTACCGTTCTTCTTATCCAACAAATTTTTTAAACTAATGGAATATCTGCATACATGTTCTTAAATCTCATGTTTTTTCTTTCAGATTACAATCACAATCTAATGCTTTTGAAAGAGTAAACAAACATGGCTAATTTTTCAATGCCTATTAGGTCTACTTGTCATGTTTATTGATTGTCTTCCCCTTATAGTCATTGATTAGATATCAGACCGACAAATACAATCATCAAACCATTTACTGGTAGGCCTAAGGATAAAATGAGGTTAGATATAGAAATATCATATAATACAAATCACGCTACAGCTAACTGATCTCCAGTCTTGTCCACTTCTTTATCTTCTTTTTCTGTGTCCTTCTCTTTGTCTTCTTTATTTTCTTCTAAGGGAGTCAAAGGGTCAAAGGTTGGAACACTGTACGTTTTGATCAATGTATCTCTGGAAATCACATTATCATGAGCAATCTTTCCATGAAGTCGCCAGGTCCCGTGGGTATCAGATATCCACCTCTCCAAAACAATATACTCTACCACAGATTTGGAAAGATCAGGGTCTCCATACATCAGCCGACCAAAGCGATCATAAATTGCCAGAATCTGAAAGGAAATAAAAACAAAGAAACACATCATAAATTTACCGTTCTTCAGTATTCCATACATAAATGCTAAGGAAAATTCTGGGAAGACCAAAATATGCTAAAGAGAATTTCTGGGAAGACCAAAATATGCTAAAGAGAATTTCTGGGAAGACCAAAATCAAGAGAAATTCTGGGAAGACCAAAATATGCTAAAGAGAAATTCTGGGAAGACCAAAATATGCTAAAGAGAAATTCTGGGAAGACCAAAATATGCTAAAGAGAAATTCTG
>JASKDV010179514.1:0-12659 GCA_032466395.1 Aegires albopunctatus
CTCACTCGCCCGCTCCCTCTCTCGCTCTCGCTCTCTCTCTCTCTCTCTCTCTCTCCCTCTCTCTAATTCTCTCTCTCTCTAATTCTCTCTCTTCCCCCTCTCCCCACCCCTTTCTTTGTGCTTTTGTTCTCCAATCCTGTTTTTCAACCTTTGTCAAAAGTATGTTCTAGATGAATTCTTTTAGAACATTACCAGTTCGCTGCAGAAGCTAAAATAATTTTACGCTCACTTTTTATTACCTTTTTTATTACAGTTTCTGTCCGTCATCCTCTGCCATAAAAAGTTTGCTGCTGAGTTTATTGCAAGGGTTGGAATTCAGAAGCTGCTTGAGATACGTCGACCATCCATTGCTGCAACTGGTGTTTCCCTGTGTTTCTATTATATAACATACTTCGAGGATGCCACAGAAAGGGTTAGTATCATAATTTACATCATTTACATGGTCTTGTTTCGTAGATAACAACAGATTTTTGTCTAGTTTTGATATATGACTGCTTGCTACGGGGAAAAGGATGGGAGCTCTTTTACAAGCAGGTCTAATCTTCCCGAACTGGTCTTGAAATGAGTCTTTCTCAATGTGCATTATTATTAATCATATGTTACTTATGTAGATACTAATTTAGCGATTGTGAAATATTTTATTCATGTGATGGTTGCATTATGGTTTTGTGTCATTTAGGAACAACTGAGTAAAAAGGGGAGGGGGGGGGGGGTGGGTGGATGGAGAATAGAGACAGATTATTTATTTTATTTTGTCTTTTTATTTTCATTCTTTTCATTTATCATTTCAGTTATGTTCCCTCCCTTATCAAGTTTTATCTGATGTGGTTTCGTAAGTTGCATTTTTCAGTCTTCTTTGATTAAGCCCAAGTTTATTGCACCTTTACCCAATAGAAATTATTTTGTTTTACATCTCATACATTTCAATATGCCTCTTTTATAGTATAGGTAACATTTGCCTGTTGCTTATTTCTTACATCTGTTGCTTTTATTTTTATTTTTTATTTCTTCACAATTAGCAGCCCTTCACTTCTCCTCTTATATTTATAACTGAGATGTGAAAAACTTGACTCTGTTGGAACAGATTTTATGTAAGTACTGTTCAAGCTCAAAGATTAGCCTTTTTATTTATATTTTCCCCTATACATCTTATATGTGTTAATCCTAATTCATTTCAGTTACAACCTTTGGTTAATGGAATGTTCCCATGATTCCAGCCGGTGCCATGCCTGTCTATTTTTCTCTCAGTCTTTCCACTACAAAGTCATCCTTGAATTGTTTGACAAGAAAGATGGTCTTCGTAGACTGATCAATGTGGTGAGTCATCTCTTCTTACTTTGTAGATAAAATCTCTAAATCCATTGTTGTCTATTTGCTTCTAAGGTAACTTGAATTATGAAATAACTTTTAAACCAAACTCAAAGTTCCAATTTGATCAATTTTCTCATGCTGTCATTTACAGATAAGCACTTTAAGAATACTTAATGTGGAAGAGCAACACAATCTGACAGATGATGAGTTACATCAGATGCGCCAATCAGCTCGTCTTGTTTGCGGAGCTCTCAGACACTACTTTGAAGTGCACACCATTGTTAAAGCTGATGAATTGCGATCTCTTAGTCACCATGATGGCATGACTTCAGCCATTAAAGACACCCATAATTATAAGGTGGGTTTATTGCTTTGATTCTAAACAATCTAATACTGGACTATCATGTATTCCAGAATACATGTTTTCTTAGTTTTTGATCTAAAACATTGCTTCCATGCTTTGAAACTTACAGCCTGTTCTGCATTATAGTTTGGCAAGCGTATGCTATTAATTTGCATATCATTGTTCTTTGGTTAATAAGACATCTTATCACATTTTGATTTGTTTTTACTTTGACTAGTATAAATAGATTCATTTTTCTTCACGGGAATGCTAGAGAAATCAGGATGTATACGCATTGCTCATTTATATTATGTTTGTATTGTTTCGGTTCATTTCATATCCAGTCACTAAAAGGAGCAAAGATGTCATTAGAAGAAAATATGGATGTTTTACTTGAAGGCCTGCCACCAAAATCCAACTGGGCACCAGAAATGCATATCCACAAACTTGGTGGTCTGAGTATTTTGTGTCAGCTGGTGGCCATGTCACCAGAGTGGGAATCGTTTTCTGGCAAGTAAGTACTTTCTGGGATGCTCTTAAAGATATGACCATGGCTGGTTTTATACCTCTGAACTTCATTGTCTATGGCAAGTTTCGTTGTCAAGGGCTGATGACCTATTGACTGACACAAGTTTGTGTATTGATGGATTTGGGAAAGAAGGGGTAGTCTTGGATTAAATAAATGTAAATTAACTTGTTTGGCAGGTTTAAACTCCTGGTTTCTTTGTAAATGGTTGTGCACTGTTGTTATCAACGTCATAAATAGTCTTCTTAAAAATATATATATTATAAGTAGATTCTCTGCAAAGGCTGTTAATGAATACCAGGCAATCAATGGAGAGAAACATCATAGCGTCTCACCCCTTCATTCTTATATACCTTAAGGGACGTTGAGAATTTTAGTAAGCAGGCTGTCAAGGCTAGCCGGATGATATAGTCTGTTATATTATGTGAAGAATGGAATCTAATGTCACCGACTTTTATTGCAAATTGTTTGATGAATAATACTCTTCCTCTTTTTTGAATTTTTTTTTTATCTCTTTTTGAATAGAGTTGATACTATTGTCTATGCCTTAGATGTACTTGCCATGTGTGCTGTCTCTCATCGCACCTTGTTGCTCTTCTGTGGTAGCATTAGTCTGCCTGATAATGTCACTACACCTATAATGAGGTAAAACTTTTTTATTTTTCACCCTGTTTTGGTTTTTTTTTTGTGTTTTTTTTTTCCAAAAAGAGGCTAGAACTTCTTTTGTAATTTTATGCCAAATAACTGAAATATCCCAACTTGATGACATTTTCTTTTTTCTCCATCACAGCGTTTTAGTGGGTCTTGCAGAAGGCGAGATCATTAGCGAGCCAGATGTGCAAAAGGCAGCTTTGAGGGTCCTCATCAACTCTGTATGTGGCCCTGTTGAAAGAGTGAGTTGGATTTGTTTTTTGTTTTTCAATGTCTTCTGAAGGATTTTCCACCAGTCTATGGAATAAGAATTAAGTGCCTACCTCTCATGCAAATTATTAATTCTAATTTAAGTTCCACTAGAGTTTTGTGGGCAGTTTAACTCCCTTGCAATAAAATTACCAATTCTCAATCATGTTTCGTTATTTAGTTAATGGAAATGTGTTGTACAAAAAGTAATTTCTTTATATCTTTTACATAGGCTATGTTATATCATTTTACATTTAGGCAAGACAAGTCACTTGGTTTTGTGTTTGGCCAAGACGATTTTCCTTGATTTACCTTACGTTTGGTTTCTCCCCCTACCTCAACACCACATGCATTACAGCATTACTTACATGGAATCAAAGTTCTATTTCTATTTATCAAACAATAGATTTAGTATAACATAGTACGGCAACACTCCTTTTGAAAGGCCACATCTTTCTGTCAGGCCTTGGAAATTTTAATTCTTCTATCGTATTTCATGTCCACTCATTCATATCAATCTTTTGACCAGACATGGTCCTTGAATAGGGCATGTGATTGGTTGATAAGAAAAAGAGAAAGAGCTTACCTTTTATTGATACCCATGTGGTCCAGCTTGGTAATTGACTTACATCTCAAACTTGACTCTTAAAGTTGTCGAATATGCTGAATTTCATCATTGAAGGTGATGAAACAGGGGACTGTAAAATCCTTATTTTATTACTAAAGACGTTGATTTCAACCATTACATATTGTTTTTACAAAAGATAAGGATTTGATTGTTTGGAAATGACCTTAATCCAAAATTTTATGGAATTATTGTTTTATTTTTAAACCGCTAAAGCTCAAAACGGCCTTGTAGGACATATGTTCTGCTTTGAAGAAACAGGTCACTGTCGTTCTATTAACGTATGACTACAAATTATCATATTTTCGTTTTGTTGCTCCATATAAACTTTATTGAAAGTTGCTCACCTCCTTTTTAACAGAAATAGAATTGGCAAATAGAAATGCATCATTTCCTTGTGTGATCTAAACATTTAAGATACCATCTCATTTTGCTTCTCTAAACATAATAATGTCTACCCCACAAAATTTCTCATTTTGCACTTATACGTTTATAGAACGATAGCGACAATATTCTATTCTGATTAGGGCAAGTTAAACACTTTAAGTAGAAATACACGTTATAAAATTGCTCTCCTGTGTTTTATTATTGCTTATTATATATTGATATAATTCAACTACTTTTTATCTTTCTTTTATAAATCAGTTTGGCCAAAATTTGGCCAAATACCACCCTACTGCCGTCAAAAAGAAAGGCCCAGAAGAAGATCTACTTTCTACAATGTGGCATAATGTCAGGATCAACAATGGAATCATGGTAAGGTTTGGATAATTAGTAATCTCAGAATTGGAACATTACCACAAAACAAGTTTGTTCAAATAATTTAAACCTCAATTATTGGGATTGAAGTCTTTTATTATCTTCAACACATCATGTTTTCCATAAAATAAGTTAATTTGATATCTGATTGGTATGCACCTCAACCTCCTAAACAAAATCATCTTTAATTGTCTAGTTGTGGCAAATTAATTAAAAATTTCAGGGATGGGAAAGTTGTTTGTGACCATGTATTATTACTACCAAAATGAAATTAAAGGAGACACACAAGGATAGCTTCTAATATAATAAGGGGCTATATCCACATTTTGAATATGCCGGTAGCCTAGCGCTAGAATCTAAACATCTGTCATGTCACTGACATGTAGATCTAGAGTCTGTGATTCTGAATTTAGCATCATATATACAACTTATATCTTGATCTAAATGAAGATGCTCTTGCCTTTTAGATCTACAGTCAGCCCTCTAAATCCAAACACCTCCATTCTCTGCAATTTGTTCAGATTAGAGAATTGCCAATCAATTGCATAATCATTCGAGAGATGGCCTCAGGATGTAAAGTCATGTAAATCAGGTGCATTTGACACTAATCTAGTTCATAATAATTAAAACTAGTTTTATTAATACATTTCAAATTGATATTTTTCTTCTTAATATTTCAGGTTCTTCTTAAATTGCTTTCTGTGAAAACACCAATTTTAGAAGCTGATGTTATTAGGACTTTGGCATGCAAGGTAGAAACAATTTTCTGTTTTTAAAAATTATTTTTAGTAATCTATCATTGTTATTTCAAATCTTTATTATCCTGTTCTCTTTTATTCATTTTGAACTAAGGAATTGAGCATCATTGATATTGCAATGAAATATACATGTTAATAGATTCGTATTGACTGTTGTTTAACTCTTTTTGCAACCATGAAAATATATGATTAGAGTACTGGATGGTGTTCTCGGTATGGATGGTCAATCCGGTAACGACGATCGCACCCTTGGAAAGTGCAGAAAATAGCACAATATCGCACATACAAACGGTTCATGCTAGTTAGATGATAATAATAATAATGGAGAATTTTTATATAGCGCCTTACCCCTTACACGACAGGCTCAAGGCGCTCTACAAATACAAGATAAAATGACAACTATATCATGGATCAATGTTACAAAGTACAAGATAATAAATATACATGTCATGGACACACAAGGTAGCATTAAAATCATTAGCAAGATTACATATTTACAGAGAGAAAAGATGGTGTTTAAGTCTCTTTTTAAACGCATCTATGCTGTCACTATCTCGAACATGTCGAGGAAGGGAATTCCAAAAATGGGGGGCCGAAAAAGAAAAGGACGTTTCGCCAATTTTCCGAAACACTTTTGGTATGGTCAAGATACTATTGTCGGAAATTGATCGAAGATTTCTCATGGGAGTGTAAATGTTAATTAGTTCTTTTAGGAAATTTAAACAGTCCGAGTGTAGTGACTTGTAGACGAGAGTACAGATTTTATAGTGAATTCTCTTTTCTGAAGGAGCCAATGCAATTCTTTTAATAAGTTTCTGGCAGATGCATGTCTGGGTTTATTAAAAACGAGCTTTGCGGCATCATTCTGTGCAATTTGTAGTGGCCTAATTTTTGCTTTGGGTACATTTGCCAGAAGAGAATTACAATAATCCAATTTAGATAATATGAGAGAGTTAAACAGGATGGTTATAACATTAGTGGAGATAAAAGATCTGATGCTGCACAATCGTCTCATGTCAGTGTATACTTTCCTCACAGTATGGTTTATTTGTAGTTTAAAAGAGAGATTAGCATAAATGAAAACACCAAGATACTTTACAGTATGAGAGATTTCAGTCATGCTATCACCAAAACAGATTACTATGCGATCCACCTTTTTTTAAAGGATATTTTGTATGCCTATGATGATATCCTTAGTCTTATCATCATTAAATTTTAACTTGTTGAGTTCCATCCATCCATGTATAAAGGATGTGGATTGTCTCATCACCTAAATCTAAGTCAAGTTCTAATATTTCAAAGTACTCACAATGTGGGGAATTTGCACACATGTTGATCGTGTCTTTAAGATCATATTTATGAAAAACGGCGATTCGTCCACCATCGCGAGCATTGTTTCTGGGTACGGATTTACACATATATTGCTGTGGTGTCATGGCAGCGATCATTGGTTCATCTCCTGTGGGTCGAAGCCAGGTTTCGGCCAGAAATAGAAAGTCCGGTTGCTGTTCAACGAGCATATCGTGGATGTGGGGGGGGGGTACAAAGTTGTCTTCCTGCAGCCAATGGCCGTTTATAGTGGTGTTTTATTGCTATTTAAAGCAATGTTACTGTCATTTGGGTCACTAAAGATTTCATGGCTCATGGGTGTGATTGTGGCCTTTTCGCAGATGGCGATGTTGTTTTCACAGGTTTCATCGCTATTGATGTTACTAAAGTATGTGACCGCTGCGTTGACGCTGATGGCTGTCAATTTTGGTGGCTGAGGCGTTGTCGTTACTGAGGGTGGCGTCGATGTGTTGATGTTCGTCGTAGTAGGCGGCGGAAAAGGTATGGATAGGTTGGTGGTCATCTCGGTTGGCAGTAATGGCGTTATAGAGATTTGAGTAATGTTTCTTAAAATTCGACCACTGCACTTATGAAATGGGTTTGGTCGTTGCGGTTTAACACATTGGATTGTGCGGTGTTTGTGTTTGCCGGCTCTCGTGCCTCGAGGCCAACGACGATACTTGGCCTGTGTGGTGATCGAATAGTGTGTAGTCCATTGATAGCGTGACAGACTTGATGGTAATGTATTGACACAGAAACTGTCAATAGTTGTAATAATTTGACAGGTAAAAATTGCCAGACTGAGCGTAGTAAAAATATCCATGGTTAACAATTAAACGAGAATAAAATGTCCTTTGTGATAATGGTCAATGAAATAGGTGAGAGGATTCAGGTAAAAGAGAATGGCCGTGTTCTTTTGGCAAATAAAAATAAAAATGTTGATATAGGGACTGAGTGGGCCGTTGGCGACAGTGTAGTGGTAAACACTGTTTATGCAGGTCAATGAAGTTAAAAATGTCAATATAATGGCATGCTTATTACAATATTAAAAGTTTTAATTATTGAAATATCCGTAATCCAATTAATGAATTTAAGTAAAAATCATTTCATAACATCCGGCTTGAAAATACGGATCTTCACATATAAGAATAAATGTCCAGTAAGAAATGCATGACTCATAAAAAATAAGAATATGACACTAGTTTGAGAGGACGAAAAAAGCAGCCTTCTTCAGGCGCTAACACATAACACATAGTCAGACATTTAACATCCCTGTTTCTAAAAATGATTGCCATAGACATTCTTTCTTCTCTAGCACTGCTAAATTGTGGAATAGATTGAATCCTAATATTAGAAGTAGCGAAAGTGTTGATAATCTTAAACAATATGAAATACTTAAATCTTCATATAGGCCTAATTAGTCTTTTTTGTTGTTGTTGCATATTGACTGTAATACTCAACCCAGTTGATGCCTTGATGCTAATAGATTCTATGCTGGTGGAGTTAACGCGATCAAAGATCTCTAGGTTTGTGATTCGGTCTTGCCACCGGATGCCAAGGATAGAGCGGAGTGAGCGCATATAAAAGCTTTCCAGCTTCTTGATGTGCCTGCAGTACGGAGTCCATGACTCACATTCACATCCATAGAGGAGGGAGGGATCTACGACAGCATTTTACACTTTTAATTTTGTGGATGGGTGTATCATATTGTGTTGGTTTCAATGCTCTGCTGCGTAGCCTCCCTGGTGCTTGACTTGCCTTACTAATGCGTGTCGATTTCTTTGTCGATTGAGCCATCATGTGATAGGGTACTGCCCAGGTATTAGAAGCTCTGGACGTTGGAGAGCTGGGTGACCTCGATGGTAATTGATGGTGCGAGAGGATTGGTGTTTGCCACAGGTTGATGCAGTACCTCAGTCTTACCAAACTGATTATGTCGAACAGTTTTGATGTTTCTGAGAAGCAGTCCAGCATAAGCTCTAAGTCAGAATCATAGTCATAATCGCGCAGTCATCTATGAAGAGCACTTCCTGTATTAGTATTAGGACAATTAGGTCATAGTGACATTTTTTCTCTCGCACTGAGACGGCACAGATTGAAGAGGGAACCAAACGGTATCAGATTGTGACTTGAAGCCTGGCTTGGTTCTTTATCAGTTGCATGCATCCTGGGGTGGAAGGGCCGTGGATATTCCCAGGGAACTGAAGAATTTTTTTTTTATGTGGGTGTCTGCGTATAGTTGGGCTTCATTCACTTTCACTTGCCACCGCTGATCCTACATCTCCACCTGCACTTTCACCCTTAGGGACGTACCTCGCTTTCTTGGATATTGAGCTGGGATCGTTTTACCATTATGTATAGGTTCTTGGTTTTTGCAGAGACAGTGGCTCGAATGCTCCCATTGTTCTCATCAAAGTAGTCTTGGCGGGACCTTACTTTTTGCCCAAGCACTCCTCCTCAGAGTGTGTTGGTAATGCACAGTCCATGTTTAGCACATTTGCTAAGGAAGAGCAAACCATTGGCGTTACCCACTCTCGCCGCCCAAGGCCTTTGCTCAAACTGTTGTAGTCCCTGCCCACTCCCGCATTGAAATCCCCAAGGATGGTAAGCTTGTCCGCCTTAGATTATCTCATCTAGGAACTCTTCTTTGGACTTGTTTATTAAGTTTATGTGATTGGAATGTCAAAAGAGATGAGACGGAAGAGTTGAAGAAAAAAAGTGAAACCTTGTCTAGACATGCAACGCTTGAAACTCAAAAGAAGATGTGACAAAATGAAAATGAATGTGAGGGACATATATCGAAGATAGTCACTTCATAGTATTAACTTTGAAACTGATTGGTTCTAATCAGTATATTGTCATGTTAATTGTACAAACATTTTTATAGGGTCTATAAATAAGCCTGATGCTAAAGGTAGGTCTACCCATTCATTTTTGCTAAGCTATGCTCATTGATTGTTATTTAAGATGAAAGAGCAATGTTTCAAAACCTTAGTTAACCAATTTTAGAGTATAGACCCCCACCTTAAAACCCAGATAGATAGCTTGGAGAAAGTACATAAAAATGCAGTAAAATTTGTAACTAATAACTATTTATATGAACATGGTAGCACAATGCATAACATGAAACAGTTGGAGTGGGCACCTTTAGAGGAATAATAGCTAGAAATAAAATTGTAATATTCTTTAAAGCAATTAACGATCAAATAGATATCCCCATGAATGAACTAAACTAAAGTAATAGGAGAACTAGGAACTCAGATAGTCAGACATTTAACATCCATGTCTCTAAAACTGATTGCCATAGACATTCTGTTTTCCCTAGCACTGCTAAATTGTGGAATAAATTGAATCCAAATATTAGAAGTAGCGAAAGTGTTGATAATCATAAACATAAGCTACATTATGAAATACTTAAATCTACATGTAGGCCTAATTAGTCTGTTCTATTTTGTTTTGTTTTGTTTTTTTATTATATTTATTTATTATTATTATTACTTTTTATTTTTTGTTGGCGTATTGACAGTAATACTCAACCCAGTTGAGTTGTGTCAGTTTATTTGAAGAAGAAGAAAAATATAACTTAATACATTAAGAATATGAAATAGCCCACTGGGGACAAAGATAAGAATCTAAAGAAGGTTCATTTCCCTTCTGCACCACTAGATTTTTTTCGCTTCTTCTCGTCTTTAGATTCTTGTCTTTGTCTCTAGAGGGCTATTTCATATTCGTAATGTATTTATTATTATTTATCTGAAACCCCTCTGTCTCAAACCCTATTTACTTATGATCAACCCTATTGATTTCGAGGCGATCTCTTTGTATTGTATTAGTGCCATTTAGCGCTTGTCGTTCAGTAGATCTAGGAAGGAATGAGAACCTGTGTTTATAATAAGATCTAGATTGATTAGGTCAAAGATTGCTTTCTACTTCTTGGGTGAAGCGAATTGGTGCCATCGTAGAGGTGGCTGGTTCGTTCCCCTCTGCATCACTAGAATTGTTTCATTTCTTTCCTTCTTTAGATTGTCTATGTCTCTAGACTCGAGGGGGCTATTTCATATGCTTAATGTATTAGATATTATTTATCTGAAATGCCTTAATCCCTATTTTACATGTAATATTAATATTAATAATAATAATAATAATAATAATAATAATAATAATAATAATGATAATAATAATAATAATAATAATAATAATAATAATATTAATAATGATTATAATAATGATGATGATGATGATGATGATGATGATGATGATGATGATGATAATGATGATGATGATAATAATATAATATTACAGTAGTAATAATAATGTTAGTAAGCCATCTGAGATTTGTAGAGGAAGAACGAAGAAAATGGGCAAAATAAATAAAGAAGAATGAAAAATGTTTAAAAAATGGAAAATATATAAACTTATACATGTATATTAAACATTTCCTCATGTTTATTAACACTTTCAAGAAAATTATACCATTTACCGGGAGCAATAAGAACTTGAGGAGGCCAATTGTTATCACGTGTAACATATAGCAATTTTACAAATTGGTGATTATTTCGTTGATGGAGCTCAATAATAAAAGCAGATGCTGATGAATTGGACAGCTGTTTATCATCATACACTTGAAGTAATGACATTAAGGCGTGGACATTCAGCTCAAACTGAAATAAGAAAAATCCAAAACAAGATTACAACTTCTCTAAATCTATTGATGAAATGTTAAGTTATCTGGATCTACATCTGCTGATCAATGTTATCCTTCACTTCTGAAAATTCTAGCATGCATGCAGGGTGGCATTATAGTCTAGTGGTAGACAATTGGCCAGGTGATTGAGAGATTCCAGGTTTGAATCCCGTTTGGGCGCGATGCTGAGTTCTTGGGAAAGGCTCTTTACATGTATTTCCTCACCGTACCCAGGTGTGAAATGGGTACTTGGCTAAGGTAAAGGAAAATCTTGTCAGTATGCTAGAGTGAAGCGCCTTTCATCAAGTTGCACCTCAGTATGCCCCCCGAGGGGTTGAGAAGGATTTTGTATTGCAATGGTCTGCCAGGGAAACTCTGTAAAGCACATTGAGCACGTTTAGTGGGAACACGCTAAATAAGAATGCTCTTTACTTTACTGGGTGATTCATGTCAAAAGTTTCTACAGCTGATGATGTAGCATGTCTAATTTTGATGTTTGAGTGAGAAATTATATTTGCCTAAAGCCCTAAACAGTATGAAGATGAATTAAAGTTTCACTTGGTGCTTTACAACCACTTATCACTTTCCCTGGCTGACAGCATCTCAGAACATATAATATATGTTATGACCTAACATGCAACCAGTTTGGTGTAAATACATATTTCAAACAATGTTGTTTTAATGGCCAGGTACCCATTCATACATGCGTCAAGTTAGTTAAATGGGATATATGCAGAGTTGTGAAAATTTTGCTCCACTTTTTTTTCTTATCAGTATAAAAATTCCTTATCATTAAAGAAATGAACTGTCTGTATTCATTAAAGAAATGAATTGTCCTTATCATTAAAGAAATGAATTGTCCTTATCATTAAAGAAATATTTGTCATTCTTCATTATTTCCAGTCATTGGTTAAGTCCAATAATTTCCTATTGGCTTGGAATTTACAAAAAATATTTATCCTACGCTTCATGCGTATGTAAATAAGACAAACAAAACATACTTACCCCTGAATATAAGTGCATCTTGTATTTATATTTTGAATCTGTTATTCTATCATGCATGTTTGACAACATTCTTTTTAAAAGTAAACCTACAAGAATTAATAAAGAGAGAAATACAGATAATGTTATTAGTTAAATTTCAATCTGCTTTGGATAAAATGCTATAAACCCCCACAAGCGCAAAATCAACAGCACAGCATATTATTGTCCAAAACAGCTTCACAAACTTTATAATCATGGTTTCTTATCATAAACTCTGGAAGAGACAAAAATCAGAGAAGCCTACATATAAATATGAACCAGATTTTTTGTCAATGAATAGAGAATGGCTGTCTTTTTGGTGTTTAATAATAATAATAATAATAATAATAATAATAATACTTTATTCATCCCTCTCGGGAAATTCTTTTTACAGACGTGTT
>JASKDV010179536.1:0-12659 GCA_032466395.1 Aegires albopunctatus
AATCTAGATCTAAATCTAGATCTAGATCTAGATTCTAGATCTAGATCTAGATCTAGATCTAGATCTAGATATATTCTAGATCTAGATCTAGATCTATAGTGGATGTACCCCCAGTGACACAGAGCCACAATATTTAATGCAAAAACACCAATCCTGATTTGAAAAGTTGATGATTTCAATAGAAAACATGTTCTTTTCCATGTCTAAACTGAAGATTCACGTAAATTAAGCTCAATGAACATAAAGGGAGCTGAAAATCAGGCTCTGTGTCGCTGGAAGAACTGTGTCACTGGGTGTTCATTCACTCCAGCGCCACAGACGTAGGCCATTCGTGTAAATTAACCTTGCCGAAGAGTTGAACACGGTGTCTCCTATAAGATTCGAACCCGCTACCGTATCTAGATCTCGATTTAGATCGAGATTAGAGCTTGTCCTTCCGTACACCCACACAATAGACTAGATCTAGATTCTAGAACTAGAAATATTATTATAGTAGATCTAGATCTAGAGTTTAGTTAGTCTGTAATCAACTCTGTAATCAACACACGACAAGAAAAATCCAGATCCAGAATCTAGATCTAGATTAGATCTTCTGGAGTGGATGTGCTTCCAGTGACATATTATGGCCAATTTTTTGCTGGGTTATTTTTGTTGAGCTTAATTTATGCAGTTATTTTAGATAAAAGTTGAATTGGCATGGAACTATTTGAACTGATCCATGTTCCACAAAAGCCTATAGCCTAGTCTATATTTTCGCTTGCTAGTTTTAGCTTCTTCGCTTGCTATTTTTTTCTATGGAACGGGACTCCCTGCTTCAAAAAGCATACACACCATTCGTAACTTTCGCTTTCTCTTTGCTAGCTTTTAAGCCTCGGCTACTTTCTTCAGCGGAAGAGCTCACATACCACTTGGTCGCAATTGATATATATCTGTCAACTGTGAAGGAGTCACTTGGTCGCAATTGACACTTCCAAGTTAGTTTAGAAGGAACACTGTGACACACAAATCCATATAATATATCACTGCCACTGGTCATTGGCAGTGTGTCCTTTGGTAAGACACTTTGACCTATCTATCTCACTGGACTAAGATGTGAATGAGTACTTAGCTGTAATGCAGTGTTGTTCATCTCCAAAAAATGTGTTAATGATACTTACAGGCTGTCAGTCTTGTCCTTTGTGTTCTGAGTTGCTGTTAACCAAGGGAGTTATAATAGTTATTAGTGTAAAAGCACCTTGATCTGTGGATCTATGCTAGTTATAATAGAATTACTTTTACTTTAATTAGGAGAGCTTCCACTATGCTGTCAAAGGCAAAGTCGGCATAGAAACACTTCCTGGAGTAGCTCTTACATGAATTATAATACACTTTTATCATAATGTTTTACCTTCTGATATTTTCATGCAAAGCATTACGTTGCCAGGAGGATAATACATTTGCTTCAACATGCCTCTGGAATTTTTGTTTGGGCGTAAAAAAACGCCAGAAGAAATGTTGCGTCAAAATCAGAGGGCTTTGAACAAAGCAATGCGAGACTTGGACAGGGAAAGGTCCAAAATGGAACAACAAGAAAAGAAAATCATCGCTGATATTCGCAAGATGGCCAAACAAGGACAAATGGTTGGTGATTATCCTGACTAAAAAAATTTTTTATATAGAAAATTTATTTGAGGCACTCTTATTTAAAAAATTGAGATCTATCTTTTAAAAAGAAATTTTAGAATGTGATGAAATATTTCTTTTACTAACCTTTACTCTATTTTTTATATGTGAAATCATCTACATTCATATTCTGTATAAAAAGTGTCTATATAATAATGCTATACTATATTAATAATATTATACCATACGAGGAATGTGCGGGGGTATGTCATGTCAAAGGAAAACAATTGCTCTAATGAAGTTGCAAGACAAATTCATATAACTTAAAAGATATTTTAACTCAAAGGTAGGACAATATAAAATAATATTACAAGATTTGTGCATTGAATCAGCCCAGTAACATGGATGCCCTATCAATTTAATCAATGTGACTTAAGAAATCCAGTATATTCAATGTTTGGATAATCATAGTTGATTCTGGTCATGTTTAACAGGTTATTCATCTATTTGGATAAATCTAATTGCTGTACTTCTGTAATGAACATTGTTTTGCAAATGTGTCAGTTGTTTTTCTTATGTATTATGATCCCTCTTGTTTAAGAAAATCTTTTTAAAGAATCATTGAGATGAAAGTTGAATGAGTCAATGACCCATAGTTTTTACAGTGCATTTCTTTATAATTGTTGTGGTTGTATTATGTCCATAAACACAGTTTTTGTCTTTTTATCTCTGTATTTTATTACTTTTTAATCATGAAGGATTCAATGTTTTACAGGGTGCTGTTAGGATTATGGCCAAAGACCTTGTAAGGACTCGTCGCTATGTGGAAAAATTCATTTCCTTGCGTGCCAACATTCAGGCTGTAGCACTGAAAATCCAGACATTAAAGGCCAATAACACCATGGCCCAGGCTATGAAGGGTGTCACTAAGGCAATGGCTGCAATGAACAGACAGGTATTTACATTTTGTCCTTCCTAAGATGTGTGGTGTGTTTGGTTTTAAACTGGACTTTTACAAGGTGATCCCTATATGTGACCTGTTTCTTTGAAGTGTAATATATGTTACGCTGGCCGTTTTGAGCTTTAGCGGTTTAACCCTTCTTTTTCTTCTTTTCTTTTTCTACCACCTTCAACATAATGAAGATTCTGTAGAGTCTAGAATTCTGTAGAATATGTGTCCTTATGGGCCATGGAAGGAATTGAATTTTCAAATTTTGTCAGAGTGGCGTCCGGAATGGCCTGCTCATTGATTTTCAACCACCGAGGGTTCATTTACATGCGTAAAGGCACATGGGACCTTCAAGTTTATCGTCCGTCTCCGATAGGACTAGGTACTTAAATCCTGCCTACCACAGGATAGGGGAATAGAAGAAATCCGAAAAATCAGATGTCAGCGAAAAGTCTGCACTGATTGGGATTGGAACTTGAATTGAGTGTGAACCCACTACCATTCACAGGCCAGCGCTGCAACCTATTGAGCTATCTGTGCCCCCTTGTACTGCAGGTACTGGATTTTGTCTTTAAACTTTTTCGTTCTATCACATAAACCATGAAAACTATTTCTTTGATTTTCCTTTGAAAAGCCGACAGAAGCTATCACCTAGCCATTTCCATTCTCATGATTTGACCAAAAATATGCCTATTGCTGATTGGATGAGGGAAAACAATACAACCAAGCAGAGAAAAGGTTTATCCTTTGCCATGCTAGATGGTCAGTGCTATCCATCAACTCAACAGTAATTACGCAATTTCCTCGTAATACCGCTCGGTGGCTGAATAATTTATAAAGCAGAGAGAGTCACCTTGAAAAACCGAAATACTGCACAATTGGTTATTTTCTAGTCAAGTTAACTTCATTAGTCTCAGCTCACCAAGACAAGTAAAATGGTACCGTTATCTACAAAATCGGCCAACAAATAACGAAGATATCTAAAATTCATAAAATTCTTGACAACTTATATCAAATTATTTTCCCATCATAGAAATGTTGTTTTCCATCCAATTTTTATGGGACGGTTGTCATTAACATTATCATAAGAATTCCCGTAAAAGCATGCGAAAAATTCACTGCAACAAGTTTAACTATTTTGTTTTTGAAAGTTTACAGTTTTCAAAGGTGAGAAACGAAAACTTTCTCATCGTTGGTTCCTGTAACCCCTGCCAAAATTCCATGCCCATCACTGATTGGGCAAAGGAAAGATAACGACCAATAAGTCAATAGGTCTGTACCTTGATAGTCAGTGCTGGCCATCCTCAGATGCGTAGTCTTCATGCAACATACTGTGACAACGCTGTTAGGTTTTTTTATAAGTCAAAATAAGATTATTGATTTCAGCTCATGAAGACAAGTAAAATGATACCACAATCTACAAAATCGACCAACAAATAATGGAAATATATCTAAAAAGCTCAAAATGTTTGTCAATTTATTTCAATTTTTTTTTCTTATCACAAATACATTACATTATTTTCCATCACATTTTCACGTGAATTGGACGATTATCATTTATTATCTTCCATAGAAGTTATCTAGACATATGAAAAATTCAATGCAACATGTTGACAATAATTTGTATTGAAAGTAGCACTGCCACTGCCTCCAAAGGTGTGACATTTAGGATGAATAGTAGGCTTAACCTAACCAGACCAGCGTAATCGCTGTCCAGTTGTTCTTATCAAAGACTTAAGTGCCGACAATTCCAGTGCCGTGATTAGATGATGATATATCTCATTAGCATGTGGATTTGGACAGCGGAATTTTGGATTAAGGTCGTTTCCAAATATTTAATTTTTTTATCTTTCATAAAAAATATATGGTTTGGTTCAAATCAACATATTTAATAATAAAATAAGGAAATAAGGATTATTTTTTTTGCCCCCTTTCAATAATAAAAATTGGCATTTTGACAATTTAAGAGTCACACTTGAGATGTAGCTGGACCACATAGGTCAATAGAAAAGTAAGCCCCTCCTTTTTTTTCTTATCAACTAATCACATGCCCTTTTAAAAGACAATCTGGTAAAAAGACTGATATGAATGATGGACATGCGATAAGATTGAAGAATTTAAATTGCCAAATCTTGACAGTTTTTAAATATAACTTTGATCTGTTGTAAATATGTAAAAGATATAGTTTTTATTTTCTTTGAGAGTTAGATATTATCATTTACTATGTGTATGCACAATTTAATGCTGATGCAAATCTTAATAGAAGTAGAAATAACAGTTGCCCAGCATCTGTTTATCCATCCATCCTTTAATCTGTTGAAAATGATTCTCCATTACTATTTTCGATCTATCCCTATTATACTCATCATATCTCTGTATTGAAAAGTCAAATCTTCAAAGATTTGCTATTTTCTTAAGTGCAGGTTCTATCTAGGGTTTCTCGTGATATACATATCTCAAAACCCATGAATGCGACATATGTTCCACTTTGAAGAAACAGGTCACATATTTGTGTTGTAATGGTTAGAGTTGAAACCTCGAAAACCAATAATGGGTACTGAAAATTTCTGGTAAATTACGAAATCAAGATATTTTTTCTTTCCTCTTTGTCCTTTTGTAACCGTCAAATTGATTCATAAATCAATTTGACTGCTACCATTTTTTCTTCTTCTTATTTTTATTACTACTACTGCGCACTGCTACTACTACTACTACCACTATTATTATTATCATCGTCATTGTCGTATCATCAGCATCATCATTATTATTGTTGCTTTTTATCATTATTTATGCATTTTTCATTACCACTTACGATTATACTTGAAATTCTTCATCTACATTTTATTTTAGAATTTTGAAAAATTCTTGAACTTCTGTCATAATGCATTTTTAAATATAATTTTTTTGCAGCTGAAACTGCCCCAGATTCAGGCTATCATGAGAGAGTTTGAAAAACAATCTGAGATCATGGATATGAAAGAGGAGATGATGGGTGATGCAATTGATGATGCACTTGGAGATGAAGATGATGAGGAGGAAAGGTAATATTTAATACTTACTCATCATTACAAAGATCAGGATCAAGGAATATAAGTTTGAGGCCTTTGAATTCATAAAATACAAATTTCACTGAACACTACTCAAGGTTATTTTTAATGAGATGGAATTTACTTAAGTTTAACATATAGGCTTACTTAAGAAAAGATTTTAGATTGTAAAGCCAAGCATCATTGAAAATCACATTTACCAGTACCAGTACCCATTAACATTTTTCCATTTTTATCATGTACGAAAAGAGACTTTCTGAGGAAATTTCAATTTTGCATCCCAGATTCCTCATATAATCTACTCCACCGACTTTTGTCTAGTTTTCTCTAAAGTTCATGAATATTATCTCTCTGTGAAATAAGATATATATATATATATCAAAGTTACGCTATCCCATCAAGAAGGTGACCATTTGAATCACATTTTGGTCGTCAAAGAGCACTTTTTGCAAGCAAGTTTTGGTTTGGTTTACATTTGAATCATTTGTACTTGATCTTAGATTGTCAATGTGGCAATTTCTTTGAAGAGAGAGAGAGAGTAAATATAACTGTCTGGTTTGTTTAGTTTGCTTGAAATTGTCAAAGGAATTGTTAGCAGAAAAGTACATGTATTATATTTCTTTGTTACTTAGAACCCTTGGATATTGATGATAAACTTTGGATTTGGAAACAATTCTATACAACGTCAGTATATGATATTCTAGCGTAGGTGACATTTGATGGATTCTGAATTAGAAACACATGATTACAATGATCAATGTCTCAATCTCCAAACCGTGTTTCAATACGTACAATGGTTACAAAAATAATTGTCAAAGGAATTGTTTGCAGAAAAGTAGAGCAAAGTCAATCAAAGATAATCTTTATAATCATTGCATGTATTGAAACACGGTTTTGAGAAAATATAGACATTAATAATTGTAATCGATCACATCTAACTCAAAATCTATCAAATGATTCAAATGCCACTTATGCTAGTATATGATATCACCCATGGCAAGTTCTAAAGGATCTTTACAAGCATCTTAATGATAGAAATCCTTATTAGCTAATTCATTTTGGTTTTAATGATTTTGTCTAATTTCTCAGCGATGCAATTGTCTCACAAGTGCTGGATGAATTAGGTTTACAGATGGCTGATGAAATGTCAGGTAATATTCCAAGTTTGATTTCTCCTCTTTTGATTTACTTTATACAGTATTGCTATTTTTTGTGTTGATCAATTAACCTGTTAATAAAATGTGAGTGAGGAATAAAATAATATAAGACTTGGCCTTGAGTACAGTACACTATCAAGGAAAAAAGATTTATATTATATAAGCCATAAGGTATCTCGAACTCACTCTTATCGAATGGTGAATTTATCATCATTGACCAAAAATAAGATCATATGCAACCACTGCTGTCTATTTCAACTCAAATGTTATGAAATATTGTCAGAAAAAAATGTGTTTAAAAGAATGTAAGTATATAAGTGATGTAATCAAAGAGAGCTCAAACGTGGTAAATAATGAGATTTAAAATTAATTGAATTTTTTGTTCTCGGAAACCATAATTTCAGTAAATGTTTTTTATTAGTTATTTTTTTGTTTCCATGCTGTAACTGATTTTTAAGAAAGAAAAATACAGATTAAATTTATTTGAATAATATAGCTTAGTTTTCTGTTTCAGTTGTTACATGATATATTTTGATGGCTTACTTGGTTTTCTTTAAATACATTTTTTTTCCCAATTCCCCAAATCAATGAATTTGTTTCTGCTAAATGGCGATTTTGAAGTTGGCCATGTTATATAGGTCAATAAAAGCAATGTTTCTTCAACTGCCAAAAAAATTAGGCATTGTCTACCTAAAGATCTAGTTATAAAATGATTTATGTAATACTCAACATCTTCGTGAGCTTGTAAAATTTTGCATTTTAGGATTTTTTTTTTTTTAATCTTCAATGTTCAAGACATTTTTTTTCAACTTTGTAGCATGAAACATTTGTCAGTATTCATTATACAATGTTTTCCTGTGGAATTTCCAAAGTACTGGTAAAAGTCATGGATTTTCATTAAGTTTTTTCAATCATTCCATTTCTTTTACTTTCATCGTAAAAAGTGATAAAAAATGCATTTTCATTCTTTGGAACAAAAAATGTGACTCATGAAACTTTGAATATTTATATCTTTGTTTTTTTCTAATCGATTTTGATGAAATAAAGTTTGTTTTTCGTGGTTTTACTAATTTTATCCGATTGTTACGTTGGCTTTTGTTGATGTCTGGGATACCCAATTATAATAATATATTAATTGTCAAATATTTAGAGTAAAATTATCAAAACAGTTAATCATTGGTACCAGTATGCTACCATGAGTGTAACAGCAGTCTGGACAGTTTTGTCTAAGGTTCATGCTAATGTCACCATCCATCACTCAAGTGCATGATGTTATTGGGATCCATTTTGCTTTTAATTGCCTTTTTTTTGTTGGTATTATAGCCTTTATTTTATTCCCACGTTTATATTATATATATTTTTTTTAATGATTGAAATGAAAATCAAATTTTTATATTCTCATTCCGATTCTTTAAATTTTTTTTACAGGTCTTCCAACTGCCAGTGGCACTGTTGCTGCTCCGGCCAAGAAAACACCACAGGCAGCTGCTGTTGGAGATGCAGATGCAGATTTAGAAGCTCGTCTGGATAATTTGAGAAGACAGTGAAATGGTGATGTCTGTGAACTCGGAGAAAAGAAACCAACTAGCAACACTGTTGTTGAACTTTTTGGATGGATTTATCTATATGTCATGCCTCATGTTGACAATATCGCACATCTTTAATAGATTAAGAAATTGAAATAAGAAATTGAATTACGCTCTACGCTAATCAAATGTAAAATTAAAAGATTATCATTTACCAAATAGGAAGAATGATATTGATAATGTTGATATGATAATTGAGTATAATGGGAAGCAAGACATTTAAAAGTCATGTATAATAACATTGGACGCTTGTAAATATTCAAATTCACAATTTTATTTATTTTCCTTTTGATGATAATGTGAAAGAGAAGTCCGAATTAATATTATTTTCCCATTTATTGCTTTTCACACTACAAGTGGATTGCCAAGATTTGAAGATAAGTATTTGTCAACAAAAACAAAAACAAAAAATAATTCCTTTCTTATTTTTCTTTTGTTTTCTGCTGTGGCACGCATAGTAATGGTAAATATTTTATGTATGTTGAACATTACACATAACAATCCTTCCTTGAACTCATACTATTACTGTATTCCTTGATCAATGAATGTACGGAAGTTTTACGCATGATGATGGTTTTGTATTTCTTAAATTGGATTTCATGCTAAAAGAATGAGCATGATGAAAATGTATAAAATGCAGTATGGTTGGGTCAGGGTTTTTTGTTGTTGTTTTTTTTTACTATGTGGGGGGAAATTATTTTTTAAATTATTATTAAGTTACATTATTAGCTTCTGCAAATTCATTGCACACCTATTAAGTTAGGGTATTTCAAAAATCGATGTTAATGGTTCACTATTGATACACTTTGGAAGCTGATGTTGCTACATTTTCTTCTCTTGACACTCTCTGTATACTCTGTTATTTTTTGTACTTAAAATATTGTGATTTTAAGCTAGATATAGAAACTGTGTTGTAACAGTTGTAAGTATGAATGGGGAATGTTAATTATCTAATGGCTGTGATAAGAATTAAGTTGAAGCATAGTTTGTAAATGCAGCCTGGTCTCTCTAACCAGAACATCTCAGTTACCGGCAATTTGTTTGGATTTCAGAATTTTTTTCAGGATTAGGGAATACTGAGAATTAATAAGTAAAAAATCTGTTCCCAGAAAATTGTTTGGATTACAGAGGGATTCGTATTACAGAAGTCTGGATTAGAGAGGCCAGACTGTAAAGTGTGCCTAGGTTACTGTTCATTTCTTATTAGGTCTAAAATGATTTAGGTTACTGTTCATTACTTATTAGGTCTAAAATGATTTAGGTTACTGTTCATTACTTATTAGGTCTACAATGATTTAGGTTACTGTTCATTACTTATTAGGTCTAAAATGATTTTGATTACTGTTCATTGCTTATTAGGTCTAAAATGATTTAGGTTACTGTTCATTACTTATTAGGTCTAAAATGATTTTGGTTACTGTTCATTACTTATTAGGTCTATAATGATTTTGGTTACTGTTCATTGCTTATTAGGTCTAAAATGATTTTGGAAATCTCTCTTTATATTTCAGGCAAAAATTGCCACAGTTCATACAATTTTTAGATGTCAATAAATACAAGATATATCGTAATTAATAAAATCAGTTGGTATTTTTTCATTAAAGAAATATTCAACAATCCAATAAAAATTAAATTTATTGTGTCATCTGAAGTAATCAATGATAAATTCACATTATTAAGAGTGCTTCCCTAAATGAATGAACAAGCAGTAATGACACAATATTACCAAAGATTGTTAATTGTTAATCACCATTGCTTCACCACACCATCGATTCATCTTCTAGTGAAGGGCAAACACTATTGCTAATGTCTGGTAACAATTAAATACTCTCCCTTCAATTTTATGTGAAACTAAGTTGTATTTCTACGGTGAATAGCTGTCATGCACATTTTTTTGTAAGTGATTATTTGCATAGTTACTATCAGGAAATGATATTCGAAATATAAGTAATATAAGTAAATCATTTATCTATTATTTCTAGTAGGCTATGTAGAGTCAGAAAGTATTTATTTTTATTTTTATTGCTTTTGATTGCGAAGAAAATAGCCTGCTCTAATCATTCTATTTCTTCAAGGTTGCCAACAATTCTTTATCTTTGCATAAGCATTGCATAAGTCAATCTTAGACACTCCCTCTTGAATTATATTATATGAGTCACCGTAGCACAGGGGCCAGGATGAGAAGGACTCTTGGAAACCTCAGTATCCGGCTTGATTCTTAGATTTGCTTGGCTAATGTACTCAGAAAGAGCCACATCATGAAAAAACAATTCCATAGCATGTGTAGATCTATTTTATTTAGTCAAAATCATCTGCATGGTCATGAAATATGAAACCAAAATGACCTGCAAACATCCTTATCCTTTTATAACCAAGAAAACCAATAATTTGTCTACTCAAAGGGAATGGAGTAAGTTGTATTGAAATTTGGCTTCAAACTTCAATGCTGTTGAAGCAATCTGTATAATGTGACCTGACAATTAACCTTTTTGCTGCATTGCCCGAGTCTCACTTGGGGTAGTGAACATCACCATACTGTGTATACCCCGAGTGAGACTCGGTACCATCTTCATCTTCATACTGCAGTGTTAAAATCATTGAATTGTCATCATCTTCCTTCCACTTTTTCATTATCTCTTGGGCTGCTTTTACATAGAAATTCAATTTTCCTCCTTCATTCAGTGCAGGTAAAAGTAACAATATTACCCACACATTCTATTGTCACCAAAGTCCTCCAGATTGCCCTGTACTTTTTATTATTTATTTTTTATTGACATATAAGCCTAGGAGTGTCTTTGCTCACTTTTTTGAGAAGGGTGAATGGATTTACAGTCAGGACATCTTGGTTGAAACACATTTTTGTTTAGAAGTCTAAACCTGAGTTTTTATGCTTCAAATGTTTTTGTTTTTTTTTCATTACAGGCACTATCGTGAAGAATGAAGAATGTAATATTTCCATGTGTAAATGCGGCCTTATGTTATAATTGTTATTAAATGTGATGTTTAGTTAAATTGATGAAGAGAATGAACTTCTGTATAAGAAGTGGGAAGAGATTGAAATGTTGGGGATGCCTCTGGATGGAACCGCTTTTTAAAATTATAACAACAAATTACACATCCATTAAAATCATTGAGTACTAGATGACTTGTTTTCACAATTTGTTTTATTCATTCATTTGGATTTTTCTGTTGTACTGGTACATACTTTTAATATTTGGATACAATAGGTATCTTTAGAAATGTAATAAACTTGAATCTTTGCATATTATTTCTTCTTCTTGTCAGTGCGTAAATGCTATTCATACATTTTGGTCTCATCCTATGGTATATTCTTTTATTTCTGATTCAAAAAAGTTTTAAACTGTTAAGATTAAATAAGAAAACATAAGGACCAAATAATCCTTTGATTCGTGTTGGGGTTTTGCTTGCATATTGTCCTGTCTCAACCATTTTAGGCCTCAAAATGAAACAATGTAGCTGATCATCTTAGGACCTGCTGCCCACTGGTCACAACTGCAGATGAAAATTGAGTCATTGAGTATTGGCGAAATCCCCGTTAAATAGAAGTTGAAGTGACAAAATTTGCCATCTCAACTCACATTAATGAGCACATATTCTGCTGTAACTTATGCCCCTTCAAATTGCCATAAAATCATGCAATTTGATTTGGGTCAAGTAAAACTTTTTAAAACAACTCATAACCATAAATATGCGTTTTCACCCAGACATTGATGATAAACACTTATGACATTTTATTGTGGCACTGATTTGAACTTATCATTAACAACGTATACACTCAAGTTACTATTATCAGTTAGTATATTGACTTAAATAGATTTGAATGATTCTTCACTGTAAGGAAGTATTTGAATGCTTTGTTGTGGTTTTAAGGGGTAAATAGCTCAGTTTTATTGCAAATGCTTGCCAATAGGGGAAAAGATAAGATACTGTTTTACCTCGTTCTTGTAGTTAAAAAATTAGGATATAATTAGTGATATAATCCTACCATTAGCCCAGTGTTTTGATGTTGGGTTAATTTGCGTGTGTGTGTGTGAGTGCGTGTGTTTTCTTTTTTCTTTTAAGCTTAACTTTTTCCGGCCATTTCCAGTGGTACTTACTTTCGCCGCACACACTAAACACGCCCACAATCTAATCTCTCTCTCACCCTCTCTCTCAAACACGTGAGGCTAACCTTCCTCCCCTACACATGCACAAATTATGACAGACACACGCACTTGCACTAGCAAGCAGCATCACCCCCCCCCCCCCCCCCTCTCTCTCTCTCCCTCCCTCCCACTCACACACACACAAGTACACG
>JASKDV010179547.1:0-12659 GCA_032466395.1 Aegires albopunctatus
ATTATTATTATTATTATTATTATTATTATTATTATTATTATTATTATTATATTATTATTATTATTATATTATTATTAATATCATTATTATTATTATCATTATTATTATTATTGTTGTTGTTGTTGTTGTTATTATTATTATTTATTGATAAGTTTGAGTTTAAAAGCTGTTCTGTAGTTGAACAATATTCTTTAAGCAATATTGTTAATGCATTTCGATCTTTGCTTAGAAGCACATTTGATATATTATACATAAGTATAACAGCTGCCATTGTTCATTCAACACTTTTAGATCCATGCGGTGTTGTTGACCCAGTAACCGTCAAAGCCAATGTTGTTGAGATTGTACCATTGACGATAAATTTGGAGTGTTACGATGGCTTCATTTTACCTGATGGTAACTTAACATCACAGCACACCTGCACTGATGTCAGTAGTTGGACACCTCCAATTAGCAATTGCATAGGTAAGGCTATTGATTGAATAATTACAATGATGATGTTGATGAGGAAGATGGTGATAATATTGATAATAATGATAATAATGATAATGATAACAATGGTGATGACAGTGGCAAATGAAGATGATGATGATAATGATAATAAAATCCCCTTCATTTATACTTGGAGCAATTTGATCAATTATTTTAATGTCTATTCTTAAGCTAAGACTAAGAATGGAATAGCCTGAATATTAGTCACATACAGAAAGCAGAATATGTTTTTAAACTTACAGAATGAATTCACCAGGGCAACTGTAATGAAATAATGTGAGCAAAGAAATGTAAGGGATATGGAGGAATGAAAATTGGTTTTCAATGCAAAAATTAATTTCCTTATATTTTCCAATAGCCATATGCTACAGCATCCCAACCCTTATCAACGCAGACATAAAGACTAGAGGGTCAGCAAATCAGCAACTAGAGGTCACATGTCACGCTGGTTTTAGTTTTGAGGATGGAATTAAGATGCACGTTCATACTTGTCTGAATGGCAGGTGGAATCCTGATCTTGAAGACTGTCGTCAAGGTAGGATTTTTCAGCTTTTTCATCTTAATAATGAAGATGATTATGAATTATCTTTTTGTCATGCTGCTTCTTTTACTTGAACTGGTTGTCTACTCTTTTTAAGATATGTTTACTCATTGAGACCCCCCCCTCCCCCCTCCCAACCCATTCATGGGATACAAGAAACCTACTCATTGTCAATGGTCCTAATAGAGTTAAGAAAACTGAAATGTTTCAATGTATAAGACTATTATAATCTTGTATGAGCGATTTTATTATTTATTGACCAACATTTTATTTTCATTCTCTTGCCCTTTCTCAAGTGTTTTCTTGTCCAGAGCCAAATACGACAGCACTGAGAGCAACCTACAGCAAGAAAAGTGAAAACTACATTCATGTAACATGCCACCAGGATCTTTATTTTACCCCAACAGTCACACAACGGTATCATATATGCGTCAACATGAAATGGATTCCAGAATTATCCGAATGCAGTCGTGAGTATGTTGCATGATATAAGTAAGGTAATATTCTTGATGATCCAATATTATCATTCATCAGAACCAAAGTGTGCATTTTGAGAGCAAGCCAAAGCATCTGTAAATTGGAGGCTCATTGTTGTAATAGAGCACACAAAAAATTACTTAGAGATTACTTTTAGTTGCAAGCTGCCTACAACAAGGTCAGCTGCTTGGCTTACATGAGAACCTAAGTTTAATTAAGCTGTTTTCTTTGGCATTAAATGCAATAATTGATGTTAAATTGCATCTTGCATTGGATACAATTTTGGTTTAGGTTGTATTTGTCTGAAGCTGTCTTATTCCCAGCTTAGCCTTAACTCATTCAGCCCTGCCCCTGGCAGCCAGGCAGGTGCTCAGATACTACGGTTATGGTTTTTGAGCCATACTGTGCAGTACATACATGAAACCAAGTATACTCGGTCGCACGGTTGAACGCTATATAAGCTGAAGCCGAGTATACTCAGTCTTAGGGTTGAATGAGTTAACATGGAATTAGGAAATAGAGAAAATCCATATTTGGTGTATTGACAGATTTTCGTTTTTCAAAGGTAATTTCAACAGATCCTATGTTTTGATATAATATTGCTACAAATTTGGACCTGATTTGCGGTCATGAAAGATGAACTTCAGTTATTGCTCTTTGTCATTACATCAAAGCCCCCTTCCACCACCCTCTTTACTTTATTATTCTATTAGGGTTCCCTTACCATATCATCTCGTAATTGATAATTTTTTATACATTTGATTTAAATTTGAAGTAATGTATTTAATTCCTTTCTACAATCCTAGACTTGTGTCAGATGCCATCAGTGAGAAATGCTGACGCAAACATAACAGATATTAATGTTGCTACAATTACATGTCATGATGGATACAGTTTGACATCCAGTCTGAACATTCAAATCGTGACATGTGCCAATGGCCAATGGGATCCAGTGATAGAAAATTGTTTACTGGGTAAGTTTTTGACAACATATATGGCCGCAAACATAGAGCAAGCACAACATTTTACGCAATGCGTACGAGCTTATGTCTAAGTTCAGAGTAGTAAGCCTAAACTTAAATTATGCGTAGCGTTACAAATTCATAAATGGCCTAAGAAGTCGTATACAAGTTAGAAGCACGAGGCCCCTGTCATACATTTGCTACACAAGCCTCGATACAAAAATAAAAATTCATGTAACATAACTATAACAAGACTGATGTGAATACCAACGATTGTCAAAGTCAAAGACCATTATAAATTAATTAGAGAGGCCTTGCATAGTGATAATTTTCATCTGATAGCGAAAGTAAAGCAGTAATTGACTCCAGATCTAGACTAGCATTCATCCATTCGATGACACCCTTTCTTCATCGTTAAAATCAAGATTTGCGGAATAATTTACTTTCTGACTTCTTTGTTGACAAATGGCTGTTCGTTAAAATTAACGTTCACCCGTTTAATCGGAATAACCTATCTTGCGCATGTGTGGCAGTCAGAAGTAGCCGATAACTTCCAAATGCTATGCAGTCGAACTTAAACTGACAAAGTAGCATCTAAGAATAAGACAAAATCTATGCACTCGTGCGGAACATATCTAGTTTGGCCTAAATCCCTGCGCATGCGTAAGTTGTGCATCAACTATAATTACGGCCGATAGTCTGTAATATAATTAAGCAATAGTTCTTAATCAGAGCCATAATACATCACAAACCAATGGAGAAAAAAAAAAAACAACCCAAAAAAACCTTTGAACTCATTGCTCCAGAAATTTATAGATAGGCCAATTGATAATTATGGTTATTGTGTTAATTGGAACCCATTTTGTAAATGGATGTCGGTTGAAAATGTTAAAAGAAAAGAAAGAAGATCTATTCTATGAAGAAAGGAATTGTTGTAGGAGGAAAGGCTTTGATATTTAGTCTTTCCTATTGGCACAGATACAAAAAAAACAACAACAGAACAACAACAACACAATGACAATACAGTATACAAAATAGTTGAAATGTTAATGATAATATTGACAATGCTGATTTTTTCAATAAACACAACAGCGTAGAGAATATAATGTTAACAACTAGCTTCCTTGATATCCACCAAACATTCTTCATAAAAAGAACTATTGAGGATTTACTATGTACAATAAAGGCATATTCCATAAATCCTTTCAAGAATTCCTTGGAAAAAGAATTATCTTAATTATGTAGATTTGTCTATGGTGAATGCCCATTATGAGCATAATTATATAATATAATGTAGGCCTAATTTACACCTTATTGATTACACTTCTGATATGATAACCTTTGATTATTGCCATAATTAATGCAAAATTTCAATGCGTAAGGGCACTAAAATCAATCTTTCTTTTCTTAAATTGATCAATATAATATCAAATGTTAAATCAAAGAAGACACATCTCCATTACTTTCTTCCTTCTGAAAATACCTATGAAGATTTGTTTTTTATTGTTTCAAGAGTATGACGATAATAATTTTTACTTTTTTCGGTTTATCAAGTTACATTCAATGTTTTCAAAAATTTAACATTTACCATTAGTAGTAATACCATATAGCTTCACTTCTGGATTCATTGTGTCAACCCAGGTCTGGAAGTCATCATCACACCTGTTAATGATTTCACATTCTCCCTCCAGTCTTGTCTTTGGGCAAGGTAGAGTACAAGTGATTCATATCTCAGGGAGAAGCATAGCATCTTGGAGAAGATGATGATGATGTCGAACACATATTATATGATGCGTGTTTTCGTGTACATTATTAGCATGTTCACTGTGCTTTAGAACTGTGGAAGCATCCATGAGGCGCTATAAGCCATGATCCTCTGATCTTCTGCCATTTGCAACCAAATCGCAGTATCTTATATGAGCGTTATATAGATATAGCGGTTTTTCCACTAAATGTGTTCAATGCGCTTTACAGCGTTCCCTGGCCGGCCAATACAATCCAAAATCATTCTCAACCCTCCCGGGAGGCATACAGATGTGCGATTCTATAAAAGGTGCTGCACTCTAGCATACTGACAAGATCTTCCTCTACCTATGGCCAGGTACCAATTTCACACCTGGGTACGGTGAGGAACTGCATGTAAAGAGTATTTCCCAAGAACTCAACATTGCGTCCAACCGGGATTCGAACCTGAGACCTTTCGATAAAAGAATTATGTCAATATACTGTGTTTTGGATGCAAACGGAAGTCTTACAGTCTTAGCCTCTAGTCTATCTTTTGTCAGAACACTGAGCTGATCATATATAGGGTTTGAGGTAGGGAGATTGTATGGGGCGTATTTTCTCATAGGCCATGGTAGGAATTGAATTGAATTAGGCATACTATTGTCTTTGAGTCCCCATTTGTACATTTGGTAGCTGTTCCGTTGACAATTATTCCTAATGTTCATTAAAGCTACATCCATTTGTCATCATACAACTCATGCCCCCTTTTTTTCTTCCTTTTTCTTCTTTTTTCTTTTTTCTTTCTTTAAATCTTAGCATCCTGCCCTGAAATCACCATCTGGCCAAATTCAACTGTATCCATGACAATGATTGGCAGTGTTTCCATGGCAACTGTGACCTGCCTGGAAGGTTTCAATTTTTGGGATAAATCTATTGAAAAAGTTCATGTTTGTGATGACCTTGGATCATGGTATCCAGAACTTTCTGCATGTCACCGTAGGTTTTTCATTTAGATGTAGTTGAATCAATATTGTTTGATGCATAGGTTAATAACATATTATTTCAGTCATAATTAGTCAACAAGACATCATTTAAAATGAGCTGCCTTTCTTTTTGTATGATAAAAAATAATGTTTCTAATTTTTGACATATAAATAAATTTATATTGTTTTTCATCATTCATAGACTGACATGCCATGGCTGAGTGATTAGTGTCATTGGTTTTCAATCAAAATGCTATGAGTTCGATTTCCACTAGTACTTTGTCCGATGTTGAGTCCATGGGGAATCCCCTTGACACACATTTTCCTCACTGCTCTCAGATGTAAAAAGAGAGGTACCTGGTATAGGCAGCAAATGATCTTGTCCATATGCTACTTTATGATACTCAGGGAGTTGAGAAGGTACTGATGCGAAATGGCCTGCTGGGGGAGAGGGATTGATTTATATAATAATTGTAAGTCACCATTGAAGGAAGATACAGACCATTAATCTGTCTTTATCTTAATCCTTATTTTTCATTATACTATACGCTCAATATTAACCAATAAAGTGATATCTTTATTCCAAAATCTTTATCTTTACCTGTAGCTACCTGTAATGATATCTTTATTTCAAAATCTGTATCTTTACCTGTAGCTACCTGTAATGATCTTCACATTGATTATGCTACAGTTACTAGTAAAGAAATTGATGGTAAACAGGTGAATAAAGTGGTATGTGGAAACAGCTATGCCTTGGAGAGTATTGTTCAAAGTAATTCTTTAATGGGAACAACAGCTGACAAGGAAATGGAATACGTCTGTGTTGACGGACAATGGACTCCAAGTGTAGAGGCTTGCATCCCAGGTAATTACTATCAAAATCTACTTTATGGCCATAATTCCAAATACTATACTGAGCAAAAAAAAATTAACGCAGCACAAATGTCAAAGTATGATTTTGAATTTTGAGCGTATCCTTACCTTTTAATCTATGAAACGTCACACAATCAATAAGTATTTATTAGTGCTTTATACTTCCAAATGTAAGCTAATTCTGTCAAGTTTGGAAGTTTGCGGAGATAAGCACACCTTTTTTGTCCTTAAGATCTATGAAAATATCATTCTACAAGGTGTCTGATAAAAAAGTAGGCCCTACACATTTTCAAAATATGATTGCTCATCAGCGGATGATTATGAAGAGAATCAGAAAACCAAGGTGTCAAATGAAACGAAATTTTCTGAAGTTTTATTTGGCAAAGAAAATAATATGATATCAGCAAATGGCTAGGAGGAACATAAAAAATAGCACAAGTTATCTCTCTTTTTAAAAAAAAAAAATTTCTCTGATTTCTACTCTTCACACATAATTTGCATGATTGGTTTATGTGAAAAGCGGCCATTTTGATTTTGAGCCTAATCTTCGGTAAAGATCAAAATGAGACAATAATCTACCAGTGAATAATGATTTCCATTGCAATACACCCCTTGTTGTTGACTGCGTTGACATTTTTGAGCAATTGCGCAAAATAAAAATAAAGGTTTCATATATTATTTACGTCACAAATTAATTGAACTAGAATGTTTTGTGTTGCTATCAGACAACATTTCAGTGAGTTGAGCTTTCTCTGGTATAAATTATGATTATGTTCGTTTATGTTGAGTCCTCTCCGAGTTATTCAGTTTTAAAACAATGTACTTTTTTATCAGACATACTTTAGTATGGCAAACAAAAACAAAGAAACAATTAGTCAAACTTCAAGACTTTATCAGACCATTAATCAATCTCATTTGAAATTATCTTTTACAAATAGATATCGACTTGGTCTAAGCATAAAAATAAGGAGATTGGTTACCATAATTCGAAATTTTATATATAGATTAGCATATTTGTGATTTAGAGATATGATTTATGATTGTTATTATTATAAAATCTTTCAGATTTGTGTTCCCAATTAACCATTTCCATGGCTGATGTTGGCATCAATGAAAGTCTTTATGGTGCTGAAGCCATGAATGTAGTTTGCCAGACAGGATATTATTTCTCAGATGGATCTGTCAACAAAACATTCATCTGTGATCATGGGGTTTGGAATCCTCCTCAGGAAGACTGTATTTGTAAGTAAAGTTCTTCGTTCCTTGTATGTATTTTTCTTTTTATAAAAGTATTTTATGTCTTCTCCATATACAACAACTACCTCAGCAAGATTGATTAAGTATTATTGTCAATGCACGGGATTGTGATAAGAATTCCAATTTAGAATTTTGCTTGAATGGCCTACTTTGATTGCTGTTGACGAAATCCAAACTGTTTTATGTGGCATAACTTATGATGGGGCTTCAACGTTTTTCTTCATATCTTAAAGAAAATAAACAAACTAAACAAATCAAAACTAAAGAAACCCCCCGCCCCAAAAAAAAACAAACAAAAAACAACAAAAACCCAACAAAAAACAAACAAACCTGGTCTTCCATCCGACCTGACAATTGATGGGTCAGATTAATTAAGGATAATGAAACCAGGCCGGCGCAGTGTGGCTCGTTCGACATCAGTGGCAAACACTAGTGTCTAAATATTACATTTCTCCTCACTCTCTCTCTCTCTCCCTCCACCTCTCCCTCCACCTCTCTCTCTCTCTCCCTCTCTCTCTCTCTCTCTCTCTCTCTCTCTCTCTCTCTCTCTCTATATCTCTCTCTCTCTCTCTCTCTCTCTCTCTATATATATATATATATATATATATATATATATGTATGTATCTGTCTGTCTGTCTCCACTGCCTCCTCATTATTTTCACCTTTGGGACACACAGAACGACATACATTTCGAGAGGCTGTGACCCATCCTATTTCAAAATGGCTGCTAGGGATAACCCATAATTCTTAACAAAACGGATCAGCAATAATTTTCTGTAATTTTATTATTCAATCCACGATAATTTATGGATTCTTCTTTGAAATTAATCTTCATTCCATTTCTTTATTCGATCATGACATTGTGCAGTCGGTATTATCTAGTATTCCGCTATAGAGTTTGAATAATCTAGATATCCATGCCATAGGCCGCGGCTGTTATAATAGAATAGTTCAGCGTTTTATAGTAAAGAATATGCCAAATCATCCTTCATGGCATGCCTGAATGTCTCGTAAAACAGAGCTAGAGTTACGTTTATGGGTCCATCAAGTGTCATTGAACGAACTTAAACCATGACAGACTTAAAAAAATAAGCCTTGATTATGCTGCCGCTATAGCCGTGCCTTTAGATGAAATAGACAGAAACTAGAAGTGAGCAATATTAGAGAAATTAAGCTACTCAAGTCATATAAACCAAAATTGCGGTCGAGCCATTTTCATGTCTTTATGTTTGTATTGTCCTTTTTATATTAGGTCAAAATTCCACTAGTTATTCCCTTTTGAAATTAGTATTCCCCTTTATCGATAACTTGGAGGGCATCCAATACTTGAATTAATTTAATAAAAGCCTCTAATTTATAGAATTTTAGTATTCAACCTTTTCTGATTGTAGACGTGAATGATCGATCGAGGTAATAAAATGATGTAATGGAAGCAAAGGAATATAAAAACAAAACAACAAAAAACAAAAACAAAACACAAAAAAAATAAAATAAAATAAAATAAAAAAAACCCAACAAGAAGAATAGAACAATAAAAGTTCAAAACGACTATTCACAAACATTCACCTCCTTCGATTGTGGGTGTCAATTGAGTAGAAGAATACAAATAACAACAATAAAACAATCAACAACTTTGTTATATTTGCGCTCTCTATGTAACAGGCTGCAAGTCCTCTGGAATCCCTTCTATAGGCATATGGATTAGTTAGGTGCTATAAGGATGGGCATGGGATTCTGTTTTCTATAGTTTAGATAAGTTGATATTTATTGTCTTATCTCAACGAGCCCCTTTTCGGCTCCTGTGTTTTCTTTCCTTGGGCAAGATAATTAATTTACGCCTATCGCGCTCAAGCTGTGATATATCTACGGGACATCTAAGGCTTTTAGTTCCTATATCCCTCTTAACCCTGATATGATATGATTGGATACTGCAGACTTTTCTTGGAATAAAAGAACCCCCTCCCCCCCCTCCCATCCCCCCACCTTAAAAAAACCAACAAAAAAAACCCACTCCAAAATAATAGTAATAAAAAAACAACAACACCCCCCCCCTCCCCCTTGGGAATAATAAAGGGAGTAATCCTTTCAACTCCTTGGGGGACTTAAAGAGGGGAGCATTCATAATATGCACATTTCCTAACGCACCGTAGAGATCTGACAGCAGGTACACAGTTTACACCTTTAGTAAGGTGAGGGAAATTTGTTTAAAGAATCCTCCCATTAATTGAACATCACACTAAATGGAAATATTATAATAATAATATGATAACAATAGACAGCTATCCTCTCACCCACGAACAAAATATTCTTAAGAAAACAACGAAAAAAAAAAACCCAACAACGAAATCTCAATGAAAGCTATTGAGCGCTGGATCACAAACATTTAGCCCAAGGCAACATTGGCGAGAAGCCAGGAGCGTATTAATTTTATGGGAAAGGCTATAGGACGGAAAGCAGGTTCTCAAATTATGTTTGAGGAGTTAGAAAGTTTACGTTGAACTCCTTTCGCATGAGATATTATCTCATCATTAACATGGGGTAGACATTAAGCGGGAAAGTACTAACTATCCACGGACGGGACAATGTCTTTCAACAACAAGACTAGGTTTTGATGATTCATTCCGACATTTGAATTCATATATAATGTATGCCACGACATTAAGCGGAGGTCAGCCAGTAGTGTTTTTCTTTACGTTTGTAATGTATAAGGAATGGAACTGATTGTGAATGGCGAAAAGGACACATAAAAAGGATGTTTAAGCAATGCCATTTGTTATTCTATTCTTCGGCTCTGTTGTAAGGATATAGATCTTCGTATTAATTATTAATCCATATCATACCTTTTCATCATAAGTTCTTCTCGACTCATAAGTATCTTTATGCGAGAAATAATCATGTACTTTGAATTATCTTTATTTAGTACCTGATCCTGTACCATTGGATATAGTGCAATGACAAATTATCACATTTTGCCGTTTGCTTAGAAAAACGGAACCTCTAGTCCTGATAACCCAGAGCTCATGAAAGTATTTATTGTGCTTCACTGAATTTTACTTTGAAAAAGACGGATTAAAAACATCCTTCGAAGATTAAACGACGAAAATAGCACTATGTTTTGGAAGAATGTCCTTTCTGGGCCTAGTGATAATGGAATTAAAGCACATAATATGATCTCAAAGGCCAAGCTGATTCTATGATAACCTATTGCTGTTCGTGTGTTTGAACGATTGGACCAGATTTATGAGTATTGTATAACAATTTTATGCGAAATACATCGATTACGTTTGTTAGAATTTTAGAACGGTGTTTAAAGATAATATTGGTATCAAATGCATGAAGGTAATTTAAATATACAAGTAAAAACACCAATCACTAGATGAAAACTATTCGTGACTCAAACATGAACTGTTAATCTAAGAGTTCAGTGCACACATATTGAAACATATTATTGTCTGTTTTGAAGTCTGGTTGAACATTTTTAAAAATATTTTTGAGAATTGCTGAAATAGACATATCCTGAACAATACATCAACTGCAAATGAAACGAAACCAAAGGGGTTGTTTCAAGTCTATTTAACCTAGATATTGAATCCCCCATCCGTCACTCCCATATCAAAATTATTCTAGATAGACTAGAGAGAATAATTATTATTAATCCAATCCAAATAGGGAATGGGCAACAATTAAAATTGATTTACAACTGACATGACCCTTAAATAGAAGAAGTAATTACTAAGGCCAACAACTCTAGCGGAAGTAGAATCGCTATGATGTTCAAGAAACGATATCCTAGACAAAACATTTTGCTTGTCAATGGGCAATATCCTGGCTTTCCCAGAGACTGATGCCATCAGACTAAGAACCCACAGACATAACCTTTGAAACCGTAGTACTAGAATTTTTACATAACAGTTGAGAAGGGGGTCATCGTCATCAGGATCATCAGATCATCAACAAAATATCATCATCTTCATCATGATTATCATTATTATTATCTTCGTTATTTCCATCAATGCAGTCTTCCTCCTCCTCCCCATCATCATCATCATCATCATCGTTCATCAGTACCATTTTCAGAGACAGGAGTAAAAGCATTCAATTCCGATGTCTAAGGGTTAGAAATCATGACTTTGTTTTTATTTTTTTTCTTCATCTTTTTCAAATAAAAATAGAACAGCTGGGTTGAGTATTAATATCAATACGTCAAAATTAAAAAAAGCCATAAAAAACCCAACAAAACAAATTGTGTGGTAAATCTATTTTACTGTATCATGTTAGCAGACTAATAAGGCATACATGTAGATCTAAGTATTTCATATTGTAGCCTGCGTTTAAGAGTATCAACACTTTTGCTACTAATATTTGGATTCAATTTATTCCACAATCTAGCAGTGCTAGGGAAAAAACGAGTGTCTATGACAATCATTTTTAGAGATAGGTGTGTTAAATGTCTGACTATCTGTGTACCTGGTTCTCCTATTACTTTTGCTTAGTTCATCAATTGAGATATCTATTTGACCATTAGTTGCTTTAAAGAATATTACTAGTTTATTTCTAGCTTTTTGTTCCTCTAAGGGTGTCCAGTCCATGTTATGTATTGTGCTGCCATGTCATATGGATAGTTATTTGTTACAAATCTTGCCGTATGTCAATATGTACAATTTATAATTCTACCCGACTGACCTCTTACGAAGATTCACCCCTTTTACAGTTTTGCTTTCGGCGAATTGATCTTATTCTTTGTAAATAGGCAACAACAAAAAGTTTTTAAAAAATCAATGCTTCAGAACATTTTCGAGCCAATATTGGAAATGCCTTGTCTGAGATTCACATAATATTAAAACTAAATAAACAACCAAGTGAAAGTATATAAGACGTGTCATATACAAACAACTTTTCATTCACATAATATGGTCGTTCGTTTATAATATTACGAAACATATTTTGCTGTATAGATGTAGAGGAACAAAGAAATAAGAATAAATTGATTTCTACTTAGTAAAATAATTAATGGACTAATTGAGAATCCTACACATGATCTATAAAAATAAAATAAGATAAAATATTTCTTTGGTAGTCTAACCTAAAATTACCAATCTTCTGAATGAATCCAGTGTATAATTCTATCCTAACAATGTACAAATATGGCTAGAATTTTTTTGTTTATGTTTTCAAGATTAAACTAAAACATATTATAGCACTGAGCATAATATAAGGATATTAATCACCCTGACAGTTATGCCTGATAAGGTCTGGTGTGTCATTTTTTTTGGAAGAAGGAGGAGGAGGAGGAGGAGGAGGAGGAGAAGAAGAAGAAGAAGAAGAAGAAGAAGAAGAAGAAGAAGAAGA
>JASKDV010179558.1:0-12657 GCA_032466395.1 Aegires albopunctatus
TAATAATAATAATAATAATAATAATAATAATAATAATAATAATAATAATAATAATAATAATAATAATATTAATAATTAAGATGTTCTTTTATAGCGCCCAATTCTGTAACTAAACAACTTTAGGTGTTAAAAATACAATAGATGTGCCTTTTGGCCTATACATCGATATTATCTTAATTTGTAAAAAGTAATGAATTCATCATTTTCTGAATTGTTCCGTTAACCACTTGCATGTTAATTTTGATTCCGCCAAATGCAGGTTACTCTAAAGTAAGGATCAATATGACTGAGCTTGTCAGTTTAATTATTGCAGAAGAAATTAGACTTCATTAAATAATAAATAATTAGGTTTAATACAAGTAGTATTATAATCTATCTATTGATCTTATATCCTTTAATAACGCTTTGTTTGTTTGGCATCGTGGGCTAAGGTAGACATTTGGGCTGGTGACCGAAATGCACCAGATTTGAATCCCGGTAGAGCCCGATGTTAAGTCATCTTCCACGCCGTAATTAGATATAGGTGTAAAATGAAACCTGGTCGAGCCAGATCTTGCCCATGCATTAGATAGAAGCGCCTTTCATTAGGTCTTATATTGAGGATTTTCGAATGGTACTACCTGCCAGGAATTCTCTGTAAAGTGCGTTGAGTTCAATGGGTGGAAACGCATTTAATGGGGAACGCTTTTTATTAATTTAGAAGGATCATATAAGAAAATCCGAAAATGAGCGAACGCGTAATAATACATCCTTGTACTACTTCTCCACGTCTCTTATGTCACACATTTTACCGATTCCCAATAAAAACAACAACAAGAAATAGATGATGACGTCACAGATTAAATGCAGGCAGACGACGAATGCAATGCCTGGTAAGCATTGCGCAAAAATCTTGGCGGTGAGTCAGCAAATTAGCGGAAATGGACGTTTCCTTCTGGCGGGAGATAACAAAAGCTGGAAACCATTTTGGAAAAGAACTTTCTACATTCAACCTTTTAAATAGAAGAGTTCCGATTGCGTGGTGAATTTTTCCAGTAATAGAAACAAGACCTTTTGCAAAAGTCAGCCATTAAGAGAGTTAGGCGTATTTCTCTTCTCGAGTTATGATTTCAAGCCTGAAGACCAGCATTTTATGGAAATGCTATTTTATTTTTTGTTTCGTTATTATATCCAGTCAGCCATGATCTTAATAATAGTATGAGGATTTTAAATGTCACATCACTCTTAGGTATATATTATCTGACAAGATCTATTTCTAGAACTGACATAGATCTACTTTGCAAGGAGGCAAAAAATTAAAATAATCTCCAAAATATCCCATTGATATAGTACATGATTCATGTTTACGATTCTAAATGTGTTATCATAATGCAAGTACATGTATTTTCTCTCCTTCATAATAATGTTATCATCTTCACATAAATACTTTCTTCGATAAGGCAGTAGCAATAGTGGCAGACTTTTATAGTGGAGAAAAATGGCTCCATAATCAGTCCCGCATGGTTTAACCTGAGACTTACACTTGGTGGATTCTAAAAGAAGTGATACGAGATGTTGTGGGATATATTCATGCATACCACGAACATTCGTTTTACATATTTTCGTTTCCAGAAAAGTATGGATCATTCTGCTGCTATGTTGGCAGCTTCAGTCTCGATTGATTTAGTATGTTATTCATGTATGAGGAAATATGTGTAAAACCCTTTCCAAGGCCTCAACATCTAGCTCTATCGGGATTCGAACCAAGTACGCTTTGGTCAGCAGCCCAATTGTCTTCCTTTAGACCACTATGCCACACAAATATTTAAGCCTTAATGAAGGATGGTACAATCAACAGGTAGATGATCTAGATTAAGAACTTCACCACTACATGTACAAGATTTAAAGCAATCGGTTTCTTTAGCTTTACATCCTTAGAAAGAGAAAGCTGTCGCAAGTTGTCACAAGATCTTCAGTCGGCTCTTTTCTTTTTCTTCTTTTTTTTTTATATATATATTTTTTTTAACGTATTTTTGTGTTTTTCTCATTTTGACTAAACGGTTCAGATTCCTGACAATTGAGACAGCTCATCGTGCTTCATTATTAAAATCACTCTCATACAGTTTAACCCTAGTCCGTCGGTCGGTATTTCATTCAAAGGATGTGATACCTCCTCTCTATTCCCAATGTGTCATCGTGGGCCAGCAGCAGGCTACTTCTGGTCTCATCCGGGAACCAGCTTCCAGCTGATATCGGAACTCCTTGTTTGAACTCATTCCACCGAGAATGACACCAGGATTGGATAACAAAGAAGCTTGACCAATCGGAATAACCATGCGATAACGTTCGCTAAGGCCACACAAATTTCCATCACCTTACCGTCTTCAAGTCTGGTGAGCCGCATAGTAGATTTGAACCAACATCCTCTGTTTTACCCTAGTGCTTGGGGCAAGATATTAAAGAACTCAGACACAAGACTGGGTTTTAGGTCAATAGGGAATTGTGACGTTGGGGTCTAGTGGTTAGCGTAATTAGCATACAACCAACAGGCTTTAAATTTAATTCCTGGTATCGCTTGGTCAGACGTTGATTCACTTGTTTTCCTCAACACACTCAGATATATATATTTTTTAAAAGAGTACCTGGTATAGACAATGAACGATGTTACCCTTAAGCTAGTAGGATAGCGCTAATTATAAGCTGCTTTGTTGTATGCTTGCAAGGGAGTTGAGATAATATTTGAGTGAAATTGGCTGCTGGAGGAGGGAGTAATTGATCTAAACTTCATCGTCATTTAACACGACATTGTAGGTCTAGGTATAGATCTATCTAGGCAAAATAAAATACATATTTCAGCCAATAGCAATCGAGATATTCTCTCTTATTATAATATAATTAAGCCTGTAAAATGGCTTCTTCATTTATTTATTTGTTGGTTTTTCTATTTTGGCTTGATGATTTATTCAACTGTTAATTTTGTTAATTAATCAATTCATTCATTCATTCATTCATTCATTCATTCATTAATTAATTCATTCATTCATTCATTCATTCATTCCTTTGTTGCGCTTTTCCCTTAATTTGAATATTTAATTATCCCTCATAATATCACTCTTTTATAACATATGATTCATAATACCTCTATTGCTCACAAATCGTTTTAAAATTCAAAAAATAATATACTCCCATCTGCAAGACTACTTGGATCTAATTCTCCCTTCGTCTACAACAGACTATGTTTGCCATTAATCCTCAGATCACATGAACAATTTATCCTCCTGCATTTGTTCTAACAGCAAACAACTGTAAAAACCGTTAACGGCTTTCTATCATTGAATCATCTTCGTTTACTGCGCAATGGCAGAAGAGCTCTCCAGGAAACGCGCCATTAAGAGTTACCCGCCCTTGTCTTGATTGCAACAACATGAGGAAGAGCTGATATTGTTTGTGTTCTGATTTTTTGTTTTCTTCTGATCATATTTTTTCCTGCTTTTTTTTTTTTTTTTTTTTTTTATACAAACTAAAAGGAGGTATGCATATGTGTGCTCTTTGCAGTTCCATCTTAGATTGTTCTTAATCGTAGTCCTCCGGTTTTTCCCCGATTGAACCTTTTTATGGTATTTCATCGTGCTATTTTTCTCTCCTCTTTAAGTTATGATAAAAAATGTCACTGCATAACATGACACTATTAACCTTGGTTAATAACCATCCAAACAACCAAACAATCAAACATTCGAATAAATAATACAAAATATACAACAACAACAACAACAACAACAACAACAACAACAACAACAACAACAAAACCACCTTTTAAAGCAGTTGTTTTATAAAAGTCTATAATTTAAAATATCCTTTTAAACACTTTCTATCACATTATATATATATATTCATATTCTCCATCTCTTTCCAATGCACTTTAATCATCTTACAATATACGTACATGTTTATCTTTAGTGTTATCTAAATATTGAAAGTATGTCCACTATGCTATGTTACGTTAATAAAGTCAATAATATGATATACCGATTGTTCTCAAACTCCCTGATATTACCAAAGTAGTGGACATGGGTAAAATTCAATACAACAAAACAAAGTTCTCAAACTTCAATACAGTCTGGGTTCCCTTACAATACTAAAGATTCTTGCTGGCGTACTGTATACAGAATAGGACTAGATTTCTAATATGATAAAACTAAGTGAAATATATAGAAAAATAACACGTTTAATAAAAGCATGCTTAACATAACTTTATGAAAAGTTTATTTATTCCTGGGTTAGTGAGAAACATGAGCTTGATGAGACCTTGTGATTTCTTCAATTGTTTGGTCTTATGTTTGAGAGACAAACTCTTATTTCCTCATCAATGCATTGAATAGTTCCTCTCTCTTTAAACCTAATTGTAGATTTTTTAGGAATGCTACGGATCGCATATGAAAAAGCTCTGGGGCGTACTTTTTGAGAACCACTGCGTTAAACCATGCTTTGATATTTTCGCGTACTTTTTGAGAACCACTGCGTTAAACCATGCTGTGATATTTTCCTGTAAGAGTGAAATATTGTTGTAAATGGTGCTTTTTGAATTCTGTAAGAATGCATTGGAGCAAGAATTAATATCTAGCATTTCCTAATATTTTTATTGCAACACAATGACAATCATGTGCTTTATGGACAAACAATAAACTAATAGTTTATAAACTTATCTGTTTTACTTCATTGGTGTTGTTGTTGTTTTTTAATAAATATACATTATAATTTATGCATATGGCTAGATGACCGATGGAATACGATATTACGAGTATAAATGAAATGGTAATGAAATTAGAACATGAAAATAAATCAATTAATTATTTATATTTATTGTAGCCCAACTGCTTCGGATTCTAACCCCTCGTCTAAATGATTTTTAATTTGGACGAAATAATCTTCTTTATAATGAAATTATTGTCTATATAAATACATCTCTAAATCTGACTCGCTGTTCCACTGTTTACGCCTTTGAGATCTTTCAGAATAGAGGCAACGAAAATAAATATCCCCTCTGATAAGAAATATTGTTTATTACTATAGAAGGACATCATACAGATATGTAGGCCTACTTTTGATGTGCAACATCTCTAAAACGATTGAGAACTAGGCTTATTCTCAATTGTTACAAAACATCGTGGATGAAATTCCATGGCCCTGTTTACACAGGGCATCAATTTCATGATACTTTCCTTCATTTATCTATCTATTTATCTAGTTAACTATCTATTTGTCTTTCTTTTTCAATATTACCATTGTGTCTCTTAATCTGTTTGCTCATTAATCAATCATTTTTTAATGAGTTGATTTTCAACATTGCTATCCATCTTTAAACAGAGTTCATACAGTTCTGGTTCAATGAAATTCAAAACTCATTAAAAGCTTCTTTAAGGAGTGCTAGAAATATTGTTAGTTAATGGAAACATTGTGTTATAACTCGTCACATTTTCAACATGAAACAACAATATAATGCTTTATTTTTGATCGTAGGTACATAGTCTATTTAATGAAGAAATCAAACTAATTGCAGTAATCGACTCGTTCTCAGAATCAAATTCTTACCAATTTATCATCATTTTGAAAGAGTGGGTTTCTTGTCTTGAACTTCATAATAACTTACTATCGGGGATATCATTAAAAAACATTCTCACAATAGGGACTTTGAAATCGTATTAATTGATGAAAATGACAATTTCCAAGAATTCAGAGAGAATTAATCAAACAAAAGACCTTTTCAAGAACTCTAAGAGGAATTCTCAAATTTAAGACTTTTTCTTCAAGTGATATGAGGAAAAATCTAAATTTAAGACTTTCTCAGGAAATCTGAGTGGAATTCTCAATAACTGATGAGAATTGTCAATATAAGTCTTTTTCAATAAATCTGAGGAGAATTCTTAAATTTAAGACTTCTTCTGGACAAGAAAAATGAGTTCTCAAATTCAAGTCTTGTTCCATAAACTTAAGAATTGTATAGATGCTGTATAAACTAAAAATAAAAACAAAACAAATCAATAATACAAACGAAATCTTTCGGCTACCTACTACAACAATTGAACTATCATTATCAACAGCCACCCCGAATATTACCCTCCAAAACAGTCTCGCTAGTCCAGATTGGCATTTTCCTCTATAATAATCATATTAGGTTCCCTCCCCTTCTCTCCCAATGACTTTTCTCCCATCACACCTTCCAACGAGAACCACACCCGTTCATCGTCCTGTGCTCCACGAAGCCCCGGGTCTTTAGCAAGTTCCTGCCGGTGCCATTGCAAGCACGTGCAAAGCATGTGACCACACAAGTTGTGTTATAGGCCGAAGGGAGGGGTGGAGCGGGGGAGGGGAGAGGGGGGGGGGATAGTAAGTTGGTATATTTTACAAATGGTAAGAAAAAAGAATCGATTTGGGAGACCGTGGCTTTAGCAGAATAAATTTAAGAAAAGAAAGCATCATTGTAAATGCACTTCAGTCAATATTGTATTACAATTACAGGTATCTGTATTAACAACCCAATTGTTCTCGAATAAGTCAACACATTATAACGAATTTAGTTACTGCGTTTTTGTGGTTAATGTTAGTTACTGTTTTGATTCGTTGTTTTGGGAGCGTCAGCGCCAAGTGGTTAAACTCCGGCCGCTATATTAACCCGCACTGATTGATATTATGATGGGATCGAATTCTTCTGGACGCAAATTTTCTCAATAATCATGGGTCGTTGGCCACGTGTCCTTTGGTAATATCCCTTGTCCCCGTTACTGCTTTCGACTCAGGTGCCAATGAGTGCTTGACCGTTACATGGACGTTGTCTTTGCGCCCAAATGGCTGTAATGCTTATCCCATGTGCCCCGTTTTCCTGTTGGTCAGGGGGACATAAGAGTCATTGTAAGAGGCCATAGTCACTGCATCGCTGTGAATATGAGCGCTATATATTATTATGTAAGAGCGACTGTTTATCTTTTACTTCTTACTTTCAAGTTACATGGGCGGCGTATAAAATCTTGTCTCATTTGACAACCTGGTAAATAATGAGAACATCAGCTTTTCACGTCGTTTTTAAATTTGGAATATCTTTTGACAATGCTATCATTCGAATTATAAATGTTCAAAATTCCATTGATAATCAAAAAAAATGATAGCCTTTGATTCGCGACTACTCCAAAATCGAAAAAAACAACCCCACAGACAGCTGCTTTAAAAGCGAGCCTGTTACGCCTGTTTGTGATTTGCAATCGTTCTACTGAAGCAGATTGCTGGAAGAATACCATTTTTAATTTGAGATTTGCTTCAATAGAACATCATTTTCTATGGATATGCTCCTATTTCGAGCATTTTATTATTATTATTATTTTCATATATTATAGAATCTAAATAAAAATTGAATTCCACATGCATCCCCAAAGAGCAACCTGTTATTTTGGTTTTCACCGTAACCGTGAGTCGCCCATAAGAAGAGCGCCGCAAGTGTAGGCAATAGATGAAGCTGATAATCTTACCCAAAAGTTAACTACGGTGTCCCCAATGAGATTCAAACCCACTACCCTTAACTTACGAGTACAAGGATGTATCCTCTTCTTTTTCTTTTTTTCTTTTTTTTTTTTTCTTTTTCTTTTTTGAGAGAGGTGTGGTTGTTTGTTTGTTTGTTTGTTTTTGTTGTTGGGTTGTTGTTTTTTGTTTGTTATTTGATTGTAGTAGTAGTAGTAGTAGTAGTAGTAGTAGTAGTAGTAGTAGTAGTAGTAGTAGTAGTAGTAGTAGATGTAGTAGTAGTAGTAGTAGAGTAGTAGTAGTGTTATTGGTGTTTTCCCCATATTCAGAAAATTCTGATTCTTGACCGGAAAATAAATTTGAACAATTGAGAAATGAAGGATAGAAAATGGCTTGTAGGAGAGATACATTTTGAATGCCATTGATTAGAAATTAATTTCTCTACATATCTAATTCGGTTATAAATTATTAACGTTTTGTTCAAACATCACTCACAGGGAAGCGTCATAGACCGTCAAGAATTGGACGAAAAATATTTTTCTCTCTTTTCTTTTTTATGTATGGAAATGTCTCTATTAGATTTAATTCACCTATCAGTTTGTTGTTGTTGGTTTTTTTGTTTTTTGTTATTTGTTGTTTGTTGGTTGTTTATTTTAAAGTTTGACATTCTATCTGATTCTGTCAATGCTTGTATTCACTTTCTGTCAGATTTCATTGATAACAGTTATAATATAATACATCAAATCAAAGCGGTCCTGATATTAAGAAGGTCAAATCTCTTGTAAATTGTTTACGCCATACTTTATTCTTTGCTTATTAAGTTTTTCAATTTCTATCGTGAAAAATCGTTCAGTTGGTCTTTCGTTTTCGTGGATGGACAGTATACTATAAGTTTGCTCCAGTTGACGCATTTATAATAAATGCATACGTTAAGTTACCTGAAAAACACAGTTTCTTTACAATGTACGTACAAAAGGATAAAGGAATTTCCACGTAGGATAGAAGTAAAGCCGTTTGGAAACTCTTGAAAAATCTTCAACGAGAACCCTTATACCTACACTATGCACTATGTACTATGATGTTGAAAAAGGAAGTAAAGGGGAAGAACTCCAGGTGTCCTGGATATGTCGACAGTGGCATCACTCACGGAGAAAGTGCTGTCCACCCGGTTCCATCCTCGTACCCGTCATCGTCGTCTTCCCCATCAACACCCTCAGACAGGCTTACAGACCACGGGTTTAGAAGACGGGCCAGTTTTACCCAGAATGCCCAGGAGCAGGGAAGGGATGGAAGGCCGGAGCCTGATACGGAGTTTTATCGTCTGCTGCCGTGGATATGACAACGGGAAGTAACTGTCCTCGTTAAGTGTGCGTATGAAAAGATTGTTTGTTGTTAGTTTTTTCTATGAGTATGTTTGTTAAATTATTTATTATTATTATTATTTTAGGAGACTTCAAGAACGCGAGTCATCGTGGATTAGAGGTAGACGTTTTCGTTGGTAGTCTCATGTTCAATTACTTGTAGTGTGCGATGTAGAACTATTAAGAAAGACTCTTTCCCGTATTTTCCACACCTTACTCAGGTGTAAAACAAGTATCTTGGTATAGTTAGTGTTAAATATGTCAGGTATGCTTGAAGAATTACTGAGACACTGTATACTCCGAAAGGAATACTGCAGAAGGATTTTTTGACTGAGAAGAAGTTGAAAACGCATCGAGTATAATTGAGTTCTCATGAATTATATTATTATAGATTCTTTTAGCTTTAAATGTTTCTGGGAAACGAATGATCATTGAAGTTCTTTCTCTCTGTCTTCTGTTCGATTTCTGTTGTCTTAAATTCTTTATGTTATGATTTTTATTTTTACTAATACACGTTAATGCATTCTTAGTAACAGAACCTGCCGATCCCGCCGTATCGGTCTCATTAGCCAGAAGCGTGTCCGCAATAGACGTAGTCCCACCATAAAAGATCTTCGTCCATGAAGCAAGGTCATTAATTGTTGATGTCGATAACAAACATTAACGATTAAATAATAAATATATGTCTGAAAATAAAGAAATACCTATAGAAAAATTGTCTTGTCACATAGAGTTGATTAGCCTTGTGTTGTTGTCTGAAATCTCTCCACTCCTTTTAATGCTTTTTAAAACGCTTTTCCACACTGTAACTAGAGTGGAGATTTTTTTTCTTTTTTTAAGTAGAGTATGTATGGGGTTGTCTTTTTCATTTACATTGTTTTTAACTTTGATAAAAGCGTTGAAAATTGAAAATTCCAATCATATCTATTTTGCTCGTCCTTCATCTGTTACTCCTGAAAATGATAAAAAAATAATTAAAAAAGAACTTTCCTGCAAAGACCAACTTTGGTAGGGGAGAACAGTTAGATCTAATATTCATAAACAATTTCATTTTCTCCCATATCACTTTTGTGTAGGAATAGGCCAAATGTAGAAATCTATATATGCTTGATTAATAGATCCAATGTTAAAACTACGGAATTAAGTATATCAATTATTATCTAATATTGCAGTTTGGGTATCCTTTCAATTGAGCTGCGCGTTTATCGAGACCAAGGTCGTGTTATCTTCTTCTTTTTCATAGTCTTCATTTTAATATTTCCTTTATAACGCATTAAGATCATACATTATTAATTCCATGCTTAATTCTCATTCAAAATATAATAATAACTCCGACATCCAAGGGAAATGGTGATTACCATGACAATCAAGCGGAGTAATTTCCCTTCGTAAACCTTGAATATTTTGTAAACTTTAAAAACCAATAATCTGGGCCGAATTGTTGCTACAACCATAACTTCCTTAGCCTTTCCTTCCCTGATGTCTCAAGTCTTTCAGCAGAATTTCCCCACCTCTCAGTTATCCCAAACAGACCCGAGGGCACGATTCAAGGTCAGGGGTCAATGCAGGCTTTCCCCTTTCTTTCGCTTGACGGCCCTCGCTTCTAATCATCGGCTAATCAAATCTCCTGCTTCTACGCCATTTGGCCCGTATCTCTCATCCATTGCTCACTCTCATATACACAAACATGTCGGCTATCGCTTTGAACACACCCTTCCCAAACGTTGTCGTCCTCCATAATATTGTACTCCTGAGCGAAATGCTTGCATTATAATAATGCAGACACAATACTCAACTTTTCTTCGGTAACTACCTTGATAATTAATTAATTATTGCATTATAATGACCAAAATCCAAGTTTCTTGCGCCTTTCGAAAAAGAAGTGGGGAAAACATATCAGTGGCAGAACGTGTTTTTTTGAAAAAGTGGTAGAGCCTAATTACTAAAATGATTACAGTGTATCTTAAATATGATATGAGGCCAAACCGCCAAACCCTTCGGACCTTGCAAACTTTCAAACACGACCACCAAATTTTACACAAGTTTCTTTCTTGACCACACCTTCTGTTGGAATGCTGGATTTTTTTATATCCTTTTTTTTCCTCTTTTATTTTTTTATTTATGAAGCAATTCAATATTTGTATTCTATATTCATTAGCGTTCAAATATAAACTAATGAGTCCACCATGATCACACTGAGATTATGCTGAAAATACCCATATCGGCTCGAGTGAATTTTCACTCGCCTGATTCTTAGCACTAGGTCGAGAAAATCATTTAATTTGATGGATGAGACCATAACAAATCCGATACATTTTTAATCCATATTTCCCACAACTAACGAAATTGAGACATGCCGGTTTAAAATTGTTCGCTGTCTCGGGATGCTAGACGGTTAGGGGGTCCGGTTTTCAATAATACTTGTAACATATTATTAGGTTTTTAAGTTGAGAAAGAACATTCCCCCAAGTTGCCTCACCCGATTCAGGTGGCATTGATCAATGAACCGTTGATGAAAATAGAATTAATGACCTCCATAATTTCCATAATTCTTGGTGACTTATACAATTCTGATTGAAATAAATCCATTTTGTTTCAAAACGTTTTATATTCATGTGATTTTTGTATCTTCATTTGATTGTATAATGAAAGTATGTACACGATACTATTTCAATATGCCTACTTCTAGCGCTAATTTTAGTACTAAAATTGGTAACAAAGAATAAATAGGCGACTGTAAATTAATACTTCGAAAGCTATTATGATAACAAATTCATTCTACTTTCTAAGTGGGACATAGTTAAAGAGTGCACTCTCCATTCTCCTTTTAATTTTGACCAATTACTAAGAAAGTACCAGCGTTTGTTCGTCTATCTAAGGTTGTTACAGATTCAAGACCCTGGTCAAGAAGGCTTTTTCTGTCAATAAAAGTTTTGTGATTACATGCCAGGGGTTTTCCTTCCCTTCTTCCTTCTTCCCAACGGGCAGATCTGATGCCCTCGAGCAGGTCTCGTGTATTCTCTCACAACAAAACCCGCTCACGTTCATTTGCACCCAGCAGTCAAGGTAAAATTGAACGTTCCAGTGTAGACTAATATTTTCCTACCCAGTCCAGAATGGCCGCTTCATTTATCCACCTCGGCTCGGGTGTCCATAGAAACTTTACTGTGGGGTAAGAAGAATGGGGGAAGAGGGAGGGGCAACGGATTGAGACAAGTCGTCTGCTCGTGTCTAAAATTCCGATGTTGATTGGCAATGAAAGGATGTTCTGCCTGGGAAGCCAACGGTGGTGGTTTGGTTAGATGGGAATCTAAAAATAGACTTGAAGTTAATTAAGTAAAGGGCATTTCTATGATTATATAATGTATATTATAGCATTTTCCATAGGTTCTCTAGCAGGTCGTCACTTAACAAATTAAATCTCAACTCCCATGGGGGTATAGAGAGGTGTGCACCAAGGAAATGTACGAGGAGGGTGGGGTTTAAACACTACCTTGACCATTGGTTTTTTTCTTTGAGCAAGACATTTTCCCCGAGTGCTGCATCGATTAAGGCGTATAACAATTAATGAGAACCGATTTAATAGGTACTACTTACTGTATAATCAGACATTGATCACAAATTACACAGAAGAGCAGCTCCCAGGCCAGAGGTTTTGATATCCGCGGAACTCGGTCGTCGGTTTAGGCTGAAAGAGGTCAGTTGTACCTTAAGTGTGACTGCTAGAGGGGACATCAGTCTGCTCTCTCTCTCTCTCTCTCTCTCTCTCTCTCTCTCTCTCTCTCTCTCTCTCTCTCTCTCTCTCTCTCTC
>JASKDV010179569.1:0-12652 GCA_032466395.1 Aegires albopunctatus
AATGGATGGGCAACACAGTGACAGAAATTGGAAGAATGGCAGAGGACAGGAACTTGTTTCGAATAGCAGTGAGGGAGACTACGTTCCGGGAAGGATATGCCATGAAGAAGAAGAAGAAGGTCAATTATTAACCCAATCAACCATAATAAGTTGTCTAAGGAGTTTCAATATCAAACCATGCTGGGATATAATTTAATGTAGTTCTTCATATCTACAATTTAATCATCAAAAGACATTATGCTGCGCTGAGCAAATTGAGAGAAATGTGAAAACTAGCTGTGAAGCAAAAGAATAGGGCACTTCCATCTTTCAAGATTGCTTTTGAAATACAATAGACAGCATTTTATTACAAAATACTCAAAATGCATTTGAAGAATTAAAATTTTTTAAACTTTTTTAAACATTACTGTAAAATGCTACAAACAGGAAACCAAACTTAAACCTTTTTTTAAAGATTGTATAAATAATTTTAAGTTTGATTGGGTAAACTTCTTGGGTTAAATATGATTTTTAGACCAAACTCATTTCAATAAAACCATTTTATCAAAACATAATTTTAACATCCTGTTTTACAAATTTTACTTATAACACAGTCCAATACATTCTGCCTCAACTAAGCTTTAGAAGTTAAGAAATATATAAAGCAAAGTTTCAAAAATGCGATAATTATTTTTAGATAATCATAATTGTATTGTATTCTAATTTTATACTTACCGAGGAGATGGTCCATTTCCAGAAAGAAATAATTTAGACCAAGTGTAAGTTTCGGTGTCAAACATGTACAAATCATCAAAATACTTGTACTCCCTGTCAAGAATGATAATGTTTAGAACGTCAATTCAATAAAAATTTGTTTACCTCAAACGGCTGTAATTGAACATTAAGAATACATTACATCAATGAGGAAGAAAATTTGAAATATAAAGGAATTTTAAAATAAATGAAACATATCTCCCCTAGATCACATCATGGGAAATTTATGAATTACTGTATATTTATGAGATTAAATTTTAAATTAAAGACTAAGTCTGTCAGGGTTTCAAACAAGCTACTGTCAGGAAATATCAACCTGAGAATTAAATCCTACTTGGCATACAATTACTATCAACCAAAATAATTTTACGTTTCTCTAAAGAGTTGTACCAATTCATTGATAATTAATTTCATGAAGAAAAAAAGCAAATGGCTTGTAATTATCAATCAATGTTGAAGATTGAAATATTACTTCATTTCTTAACACTGACAGTCCTCAGTCCACACTTCAGTCAGTTTTGCGATGATACAATAAACAAATCTTTGCTCATAACCTATTTCACAAATATAAGAATCAACTTGAAATATTCACATTGTCCTTGCCAGCTATTCAAATGGCAGATTCAAAAATCAAATCATTAAAACCATATCTTCAATTGCCAACTATTTCCTACCATCCAATCAATAACTAACAATTCAACCGGGTTGAGGTAGTGAAATTTCCTATCTCTCTCTTCCTTTCCAACCTAGCCCCACACCCTATTGAGAATGAGTATTTTGACTCACCTGCTATTATCACTGAACCCTCCAAAAACAAAAATCTGTTTCTTTAACACAGTCATGCGATGACCACTTCGGGCTGAGGGACCACCTGGACTCCTAGAAGTAAAAGATAAAATCAAATCAATATCAACTGAAGTGTGGCATTGACGGATAAATGCTCGGGGAGTTTGGTATAAAAGCCATGAGAAACAGCTGTCTCAAGTTGAATTACTGCTTTGATTTTTTGAGACAGGCTCAAAGCAGAACTATTTCTCTATCTATCCAGATGTGAAATTCGGTGAAATGAGTCCCTGCTAATAAAACTGAATGTTTTAAACCTGTGACAATACTGGTGCTTTATTCTGGATGCATGACCATGTCTTAATACCAAATAAACTGAATTAACTTGTATTAAAATTGAAGGAAAATAAATACTACCAGCTTTAAACCGACAATCAATCTAAACCAACTTTTACTGGAAACAAAATATGTCTCTCTTATAACTTTCTCTATAAGAGATAACAGTTTATTATTATGACTTCTAGTGTTGTTTTTTTTTTAAGGCAAGATGGAGGGCAGGCGAATGCGTGGAAGACCTCTAAGGAGATGTACGCAGGACATAGCAGAATGGATGAGCAACACAGTGTCAGAAATTGGAAGAATGACAGAGGACGACAGGAACTTGTTTCGAATAGCAGTAAGGGGAGCTACATCCGGGAAGGATATGCCGTGAAGAAAAAGAAAAGACCCTCATTTTTGGCAGCGTCGCAGTACTTTACAGTTACAATGTCGTTTCTTAATTCAACACAAAAGCCAACGTGGCCTTAAGTTTATTGCTATATTTTGTTGTTACAAAGACAATGGTGAACATGAGAAAGAGAGTCAGTTCTAGATCAACCTAAGTGGGAAAAATAGTTAACTGACAAATGTAATGTACCCCCAATCCACCCACCTTTAAGCCATATATTTCGTATTGACCGTACCTTTCTTTATCCCAAAAGTTCCCATACTCATTAATGAACGTAGAGGAAATCAGGAGTAAAGTCCCAATTTTTTTAAGGCATACGACTTTGTGTGGTAGTTTGCCATTGCTTTCCAAGCCGACTTTAACTTTTGCCCTATCTAAAGAGATCTAGCAACCCATTTACTGCTGGGTGGACAGAGAAGCCATGAGAAACATCAGCCGGGACTGAGGGTTTGAAGCCGGGGCTCGCAGTTTAGCAGCCCGACACGACTCTACCGACTGAGCTACCTGGCCTCCGTTTCTTTATCCCAAGCCAAGTTTAATAATGACATCATAAAAAACACATGCCCGAGTACTGCCACTGCGACTAAGCCCTTGAAAAGTAAGCAACCCAATATGAAAAATAAAAATCTGGCCATGAACTTGAATCAATGATCCTTGCTTAACAATTAACAGAGACATCAGGAGGGTGGAAAGGTGTGTAAATAACCATAAAAACCAGACGCAGCTGAATCTCTTGTTGTGAAGTAAAACCAGGAGGAATTATTTACTATTGGCATGCCTGCCTGATGCTTTGGTTCTTTAGTGAGTAAACAGGTGGGTCTTTGATCTTTAAAAGGGTAAAATGAATATTTGATAAATTGACAAACCATCTAATCCCAACATTATTTGTGACGATGGTGGTACGCTTAGTGGTAGACCATGTGTCAAGAATCAGGATACTTTTCTCAATATATACAATACAGTCCTGTAAACTTATTCATGACTACACGGTGAAGGATGAAACTTACTTGACCAGGGTCCATTTCTTTTCTTTAAGGTTTAACATCCAAAGATCTTTATAATGATAAAACTGGGCTTGACTGTGACTAGAAAACTCCCCTCCAAATATCCACATTTGACCTCCTTCTTGGTGCAGCACCACAGCCTAAAAAAAACAACAACAATTCAATAAGGGTAATAACAAAAAAAACCATCACCATCACAAATTCCTAACAACACGGGACAAACATTTCTAATAAAACATATGGGAAATAATACATATATCATCGCTGTCATTCTATACACAATTACACATTTAGAACAGCAAAATGAGATGCATGGCATCTTACACGTTCAGGGCACACAAGAAAATGAGCATATCTATTGGCCAATTTCATTTCTGTTTAAACTGAGGTGAGCGGCTTGCTTTAAATAAAGTAAATAAATGGTGCAACAAAATGAAAATTAGAAAGTTTGTAGTTATACATTTAAAGAATGGCAGCGACGATATGGTACTTAAACATAAATTCCTAACATCTGAATTAGTAATAAATACTACCTTAAATATTTCATTTTCCATTTGTGATGCAAATCAAAAAACCTAAAACACATACATCCAAACAGGAACAAAAAAAACAATAACTGGTAGAACTATCATACTTTCGTTATACCATTCATTGAAATTTAATTGTAATATAATGTAAGCTATATGTTTATTGTTATTTTTAGCTTCAAACAATTAAAGTACTCATTAATTTTGTGGATATGTGCTGTACTCATAATAATAATCATTATTACAAAATGTATTATCATTAACAGTAAACTGTTATGTTGCCATATATTAGTTGAGGAATTTCTTTATTAACTTTTGAGGGGTAGGCCTACAGTCTGGTCTCTCTAATCCGGACTTCTGTAATCAGAACATTTTTCTGGGAAAGGAAATGCACTTGACATTTGGTTGGCAATTCCCTAATCCAGAAAATTCTGTAATCCGAACAAAATGCTGGGAATGGAGGTGTTACGATTAGAGAGACCAGACTGTATTTTATATAGATATGTTATAAAAATGGGATACGGTGGAAGTGTTGTGACTTCATGGTATTTTTAGTCAAAACAAATACTCATAAATAATATGACTATTCTTAAAGTGGTCAAACAACAATAAAAATTAAAAATGCACTGACGAAATGTGAGATAAAGATGGGTTGATAGCATCTCCGTATGAATGCAAACTCATAGACTTTCGACCCTTTTTCTTCCACGCAGATAATTTTATATAAGTGCTTTTCAAACTCAAGATAGAGCATAAAGCAAAGGTTTATTTTGTAAGAAGGGGAATTTATTTTTTATTTTACAAAACTGATACCTGGTGAGCACTACGAGGGGGAGGAGCATTTGGTATTGATAACTTCAACCATTCATTTTTCCGAATTTGATACACAAAAAGATCATTGTAGAGGTACATCTGATGGAAGAAAAAAATACAAAGAAAAATATATTAAAAAGTGACTACTCTGGCCAAAAGTCAAATTTGTGTAAAAAACTTATCCAAATCAGGGTTCACACACATATTTCAAAATGAAAATTAAGGACTTTTAGAGGACCTTCTTGTTATGATTTTCATCCTTACTTGAGTTTTTACCTAGCACTCTATCTAGCAATTACGTACACACTTTTATAAGCACTGGAAGCTTGATTGTAGTTTGTTACTTTTGCAGTCCAGCCTTGAATTTCGCAGTTAGGCTCATGCCATGACAGAGCATTGCTGGTTTAATTTCAAAACAGTATCCCATGCTTCACAGATGAATGTTTTGCATGCCTGTCAAATTTAAGGACTTTTGAGGACCTTAAGTCCTAATAATATACATTACCACTCTCCGTACGGGTGACCTTGATTTCGTAAAAATTATTTCAACCGGAGGCTGCGATATTTTAGACCTAGATTTTCTTAAAAGTGTCCATCGTTGACAGTTGATCCTTGTTTTTTTTCTTTTTAGGGTTTAACATGTTTTTAATACTTACCATACATTTAAACATAAATAATTAATGTTTTAATGTGTTTAAGGCTGTCCAATATCGTGATACCTAATATAATGAAGAAAACTGTTCGTAATGAAATTGTTACAGACTTTTTAACAAACTGTGTAAACCCTGCCAAATACACTGGTTTTCATGTGGTTTTTTTCTTAATTTCCTAGTTAATACCTCTTCATAAAATAAGATACATTTCAAAATCATACTATCCCTGAAAAGATTTTTTGATGATTATTAAAATTTCATTATTATTTTTAATTTTCCAAGCATTTTTTTCAAACATAAATCTAAATACAATGCATATCAACCTCCTTGATATTTCTTCATTGGCTGAGTCATCAGATGTCACTTTAAGACCTCCATTAAATTAATTCTATACCCCATTATCATAATATCACTATAATCTACAATTACAATTTATTCTCAGATATAGATTCTAGATTTTGTCGCTAATCAAGATGTCTTTACTTTTTAGATCTAGACCTAGATTCCAAACCTAAAAATTAATTCTATACTGTCTTCTAAATCTAAGATCTAAGTCTAAAATCAAGATGAAAATACAAATACTCATTCATTTGAACGCAACACCAATCTAGCTTCTCAAAAATATTGAAAAACAAACAACAAATTGAAATGGATAAGATGAAATAATTTCAATGATTATGGAGTAATTGTAATGCTTACAATCAGTGTGATCGCAACAATATAGTGATATAGTGTGGGCATCGTTGTGGTTTTGTTCAGTTTGCCTTGAGAAAGCTAAAGTAGAAATACTAGCATTCAAACACCAACACCAAATTTCTAAATAACTACCTTTTATTGACCACATGTCTGTAGATAAGAAACTTCAATTTCCCCTTAACTTCACTTAACTTGGGGGTAACTGAGTACCAAGCCATAAAGTCAATGTTGTCTTGGGCCAAAATTGCATTATTACCTGTAACAGATGTTATCGTGGTAGAGAGTTAAGACATTTAGATTGTCAATCAAAATGTCAATTTTGAATCCCAATAGGGTGTGATGTTGAGTCCCTTGGAAAGGCTCTGCCACTCTTTAATTTACACACGCATTCCATACCATACTCAGGTGTAAAACGAGTAGCTGGCTAAAAGCAGAATTACATTTCACAGTATGCTAAAAAGAAGCTCTTTCAACAGGTAGCACCTCTTTATGCTCCCGATGGGTTGAAAAGGATTTTGAAATACTGTGAAAGAACCTCTGTAAAGTGATTGAGCAATTTCAGTGGGGATGCACTGTTTGGGGACCCTCCTTTTTCTCATTAAATTATGAGACTGTGAAGAGCTTAATAGAGGCCTCCATTAGGGTGCTATAGCAGAGATACTTTGTCCATTACCTTCATATCATCAAGAAAAAGAAATTAGAAAGCGGAGAAGAAGGAAGAGGAGGAAGAAAAAGAAGAAGGGAGAAGAAGAAGAGGAATCATCATCATATGTCAATAATAGATAAATTCCCTCTTTGTACACTGATATCTAAAGAAAGAAAAAAGACTTTGTCTTTCACACACTTCATAAACTCAATTTATCCATTTACCTTATTCCCTGTAAAATACTCTCCCCCAAACATGAGCAGTTCATCTCTTTCAGGGTGTGCAACAAGTGATAAATTACATCTGCAATGAAAAAGTGTTTACTATGAGACTAATGAATTAATGGAATTATTAATATTGAATCTTAGACTTAGAAGAAAGAAAAAAAAAAAAAATTGAAAAAAAATTATCAGTTTTAAATCATTTACCTAGATCCTAGCAATCGATACAAATGTGTTATCAATGTTACTGTGATAGATATGATAAAGATAAGCCTAGTGTAAATGTAACCAGTAAATGTGGTCAAGTCACTTAGGCAGTCGTCAAGATGTCTGTGACGGCAAGCTCATTAAATTTTCAGTTGAAGGATGAGGAAATTTCTCAATTTTTTCTTTTTCTTTATACAACAGCTTTTTATTTTATTTTCAAGGGGTTAAGGCGGGGATTCTTCTATAATCTTATTCTATGAGCGGCATGGTTCATATAGTATGTATCAAACAGAATTTGATGAGAATAATTAAATTACAATTATGACAATGATGATAATCATGATATCTACATATTACAGGGTGTCCAGGCACAATGAGTAAAAAAAAAAATCAGACCAGTAAAAAAAAAATCAGACCAAAGATATTGCAATGGACAAACAATACATATGTTTCTACATTAACTTTAAAGCGCATCTAAACCCTACTGGAATGAATAAATGTCTCACTTTTACATTCTGTTCACTATATACACACAATTGTAAGTAAAGCAGTGGATAGTTATAGATCTATCTAAATTGTTTAAATGTCACATATACATGTATATATATTTGCTCCTTTATTTATATCAATACTAGGCCTATCTATCTCACTGCAGGAAGAGAGAAAAAAAACAACTTCCGGCTTGAGCTTTGTCAACCGGCCATTTACTATTTCGTCACCTATTCAAACCGGCGACGGCAACCCGAAATTTGATTTATCCGACCAAATTCAGACTTATCAGACCTTATAACCATTTATCAGACCAAATTCAGTCTTATCAGGCCTTATAACCATTTATCAGACCAAATTCAGTCTTATCAGACCTTATAACATTTATCAGACCAAAATCAGACTTATCAGACTTGCTGGACACCCTGTATTATGACAACTGAAATAGGAATTATACTGCATTGCAATGTTCTTTAGTATATGATTTATTGTACCAAGGATGTCTCGCAAATACAGACAAATGTGACATCTGTAGAAAATTAAAAGTAGAGAAAATTGTCTTATCTTATAATTCAAGTTTTTAAAAATGAGTAGTCTGCTATAATATGTCTTATTCAACATTTATCAAGCAGATTTTTCTACAGAGCAGTCAACAAATGGATTCATAAGCAAGAAAAACTAATCAAACAAACTCACATCATCTCTTCCCTATTAATTTTTTATATTTGTTAGATGGGAAAATGTTGAAGATTTAAACAATTAATTATAGGCCACAATACATCAAACTATGGTCTTCATAATATAATTAATTCAGTTTTTAACCAACCCTAGTCCTAGTAACAGCTGTTTCATTGAAAGCAATAATACTTATTATTGTGGAGTTTGACAGCCTTCTATGAAGAAAAGATAAGCATCTTAACTATGTAGTCAAATAAAAAACATATTCCTTGCCTTGGACTTGGGGGTGGACATTTCTCCTCTGTGACTTGCAGTCTTCGTCTATCTTGTTCTTGAAATTCAGCAATTAGTTTTTCAATGTCTTCCTGAATTTAAAAAATCAAAATTAAATATATTGATTGAATTGATATTATTTTTCAACAATTGAAGATCGAAATTCATTAAGGGCCCTAGCATACATTAGAATAATTAAGCCATAGCTAAGTTTATTGAAGGCTGCTTGTTGTAATGGAAAATGATCTCTAAGTCATTTTTGTGTGTTTCATTACAACAATGAGCCTTCAATTTGTTTCTGCTTGGCTTGTTCTTATCATGTATGCTTAGTTTAGGGCCTATCGAATTATTATAACTGACATGACATTAAATGCAAGTACACCCTTATTCAGATATTCATATTTAAAGTACTGACTAGATCAATTTTAGATATCTAGACCATAAGCAACTATTGGGCTTACGGTACAGTCTACAGTACAATAAAATAAAGCGGCCATCGTTAAACCGATAATCAGTCTAAACTAATACTTAACTGGGAAATATTTTAAAAAATCGCTGTTCTCTTAGAGAGATCAGACAACTCCTAGCACTGACACTCATTTTAGAAACAAATTTCCATTAATCAAATCATTCATTAATCCAATTGATACAAATGCCCTCAAGGCACTGGGTTTACAGCAAGGTAATAAGGGTTTGAGGCTAAGGAGTTTTTAGACAAACAATAATTAAAGATATACCATATGTGACAAAACCCAAGAGATGTAAACAAGGCTCTTTTTGTTTCGTATTGACAGTAATACTCTTCAACCCAATTGAGTTTTCTCAGTTTATTTGAAGAAGAAGAAGTAAACAAAAAACAACTAATGATGCTGGAGAGGAAATAAACCCTGGGACCTCTGCATTAAATCGCCTTGCCCTTGTAGGAGTAGCATTCTTCAACCCAATCAACCACGAAAAAAAAAAATCTCTTAAAAAAGAGATTCCCATTTCCTTCTGCATCACTAGATTTATTTTAGTTTCTTATCTACTACTTAATGTCTCTAAACAATAAATATGTCATATCGTTACATAGACAATGTGAACATGGAAAGGAGAGTAAGTTCTAGACCGACATGGTAGGAAACTAACATTTGTTATGCATCCCCTCACTTTCCCCTACACTTATACCTTCTCTGTCTCACATTGAACAGCCTCTCTCCTTCCCATGCATTGTCTGATAATAGCATCCTAGGAAACACATAGCCTCCTATTTCGTATTCCCTCTGCGACCAAGCCATCGATAAGATAGCAACCTAATGCAAAGCACTAAGTATTGGATGGAGTCTGGCTATTGCTTGAATTGAGCCATTCTTCTTTTACAGACATGTCTTATAGCAGGAGGGGGAGGCGTAAAAATGACCACAAAAAATCAGAAGCTTTACTTTTTCTGTATTTGAACAAATAAATCTCATAGTACTTTACTTCATTGCGAAGTAGAACAAGGAGGAGCTCTTTACTATTACTATTGGTATGTCAGCCCTGTCAGCTACTATCGATTTAATCTTTTAGCGAGTAAAACCCGGGTGGATGTAGGATTCTGTTAGCTTGATCTTTAAATTTTAGGGGATAAATATGCATAGTCAACTTTGATAATCCAACAAACTGTCAGCATCTTTAGATTTTAATTTCTAGTACATTTTTGTGATGATTAGGTCAGGTAAAAAAAGGTGATGAAAATTGCACATTTCTTAGTTTGTGCAAACTCTTTACAGAGCGAGACAGTAAATTGGGTCTTCAGAGAAGAAAATCTCCTTCGAGCAAGTATTTCGGCCTTAAACTTCTTACACCCTTGGGAGGCCAGGCCACACCAAGATCATGATTCTCAGTGCACCAATACTGCCTTTTATCAAATTTCCCAAAGTTTTTGTCGTTACTTGGATTCAAACCCACACCATCTTGAGTAAACCACAAAATCTGGCCTTTCCCTGTCTGTTTGATTTCTAGCGGATATGGATTTTGATTGGGAAGATCTGTGGACACCTTCCAATCATCAATGCCATCCAACATGCCAGGTCTTCCCGTGTTAGCTTAATTTGTGACACCTTTAAGAAAGAAGCTTTTCTTTGGTGTATCCTTATTTCGGTCTCAGATGGTTTTATCGCACTCAGCATCAATTCAGTGATGCATTGTAATACCCTGTGTATCGGTCTGATGGGAGAGCAACTGTGTATCCGTTGAGAATGTGCTTTAGCATCTCGTAGCCTCCACAGAAGGCATTTTTCACGCTTTTTATACCATCATTTCAAGTTGGCTCTTGTTGGTAGGAGATCATATGTCGCTCAGATGATGAAACTGAACTTAACTTCAAATAGTAGACTTTTCACTTTATTCAATAAAACATTTTCTGCTATATATAAACCATCATGACAGCAGTGACAGATCAAATTTCGAATCCTAGGCTATCTAGAATTACTGACTTGTCCACAGTCAGTGCTTCTTAGTTTCGTTCCTTTTTCTATTAGCAGGAATTGAATTTCAAATCTTGCCACAGAGGGTTCTTTTACATATATGTGCAAAGGCACATGGGACCTAAAGTTTATCGTCCTTGTCCGATAGGACTAGGCACTTTAATATCCTGCTTACCACAGGAAAGGGGAACAGGAGAAATCCGAAAAATCGGGTTTTCACTAGTTTCAGCGAAAAGTCTGCACCAATCAGGATTCAAACTCGAATCGAGTGTGAACTTGCTGTGGAGCGAACAAAATGATGCCATAACAAACAAGTTTCTCCTCGTGATCATTCAGTCTAGTAGACCATATCTTGCGGGATCCTGTATAAAAAACGGTGACAATTAAATGCAAAACCACACACTTGATTTGAATGAAAGACAATGATTTAGAATCTAGATCTATACAACTCTAACAGCCAAATAGATCTAGATTTAGATCACAGGGCGCAGATAGCTCAGTAGGTTGCAGCGCTGGCCTACGAAGTCAAAATGGTCGCGGGTTCATTCTCGGCTCAAGTTCGAATCCTGATCGGAGCAGACTTTTGGCTGAAATACGATTTTTCGGATATCTTCTGTTCCCCTAATCAGTGGTAGGCAGGATATAAGTGCCTAGTCCTATCGGAGACGGAGGATAAAGCTGGAGGTCTCATGTGCCTTTGAGCGCATGTAAAAGAACCCTCTGTGGCTGAAAATCGATGAAAAAGGCCATTCCATTTCGGCCACCACCCTGGCAAAATTTGAAATTCAATTCCTACCATGGCCTGTTAAGAAACATATTCTACAGAATTCTAAACCCTACGGAATCTGCGCTATGTTGAAGGTGGTAGAAAAACAAAAGAAGAAGAGGGGAAGCTAGATCTAGATCTAGATATATCTAGATTCTAGAATCTAGATCTAGATCTAGATCTAGATCTAGATATCTAGATCTAGATTTATCTAGATCTAAATACCAGATCCAGATCCAGATCTAGGCTAGATCTACAATATCTCAAAGGATAGACCAACCTCGCCTTTCTCCGCAAGTTCCTTTTTTGAGCGTTTATTTGCCTTTTTCTCAGCTTTCTGTTCTGTTTTTTCTTTTCCCTTTCCCTTTTTATCTTTCTTGTTTTTCTTCCCCATGCTTAATTTTCGAGCGAGAGATTTCGAAAGTAGGCAGAATGACAATGTGTTGAGAAATTTCCGTTTCCGTAAACAATGATACCACGTGCAGTAAAAATAGAGCAGTTACGGGCGGAATGGTTTCACTGCGCTCTAGTCACGGTATTCGTACTGGGATTACTGTAAAACGCCCAATATGTGAATCTTTTTAACATTTCAAGTACTTTTTGACTTCTTGATCTTGATCTGGATCTAGGTAAATTTAATTACCGTATTTAAATTGTTGATAATTAATATGTGCCCGCTTATGAATTTTGAAACATCTACAATAATTAATTACAATGAATGAGAACAAATATATTATATTGTTGCAAACATCTGAATTGAGAAGGAAAGATTCCCCGAATACGTAAAATTTGAGCTACAATAAATTTGTAAAGAATTTAAAGGAACAGAAATAAAAAAAATTTTAAGTGACTCACTAAAACACATTGCACAATAGGAGGCAATTCGACGGTGAGATATAAAAAAATGTAGGTCTTACAACGAAGCGTCGAATCTTCCTGTATTGTATACTGGTTGAGTCGGAGGTGGGG
>JASKDV010179580.1:0-12651 GCA_032466395.1 Aegires albopunctatus
TGGAGAGAGGGAGAGGGAGGAGAGAGAGAGCGAGAGAGAGAGAGAGAGAGAGAGAGGGGGGGGGGTAAAGAAAGAAAGAGAAAGAGAGAAGAGTATTAGTTAAAAGGTACAAAATGTCCAGGAAGAAGTATGGCGTCATCAGGCTACAGAGAGGATCTGTAGAGGATCAATCAGGTCTCAGGATGCCCGATAGAATGATAGAACACAACTCTGCTTCCGAAAGACGCTGCAATAGCCTTGTCATTTATCTATTCTCCTCATTTTATTATTAGAATTTTTGACACTACCAAGGAAGACATAATTTGTATTGCAAAATAAGTGAAACCTTTTCAAATATACCTTCAGTAGCATTATATATCAGTAACTTTCTTAAATGCTGTTCATATATTTTCGTTATTAAGCTCAACTTTTACTTCTTCGTGGATGAGACAAGGATTTAGTGTTAACTAGAGCCATGCATGGCGTTAAGAAAATTGTAAGAGATTGATGGGACCGGAAGGGGAGGAGGGGGAGGCGTCAGTTGCCTAGTAGTTAACACAGTTCAAACATGAGAAACTTCAGCAGCTCTACTCATCGACTCTGATGAGATGTGTAACATGGTGGAATCGTATCCCGCTAAATGCAAAATTTTCTCGATTAATTCGGGTAAGGCCTTAGGTAAGACAATTTCTCTTATCCACCTCACTCGAATCAGGTGTGAATCAGTACCTGGCCGTTAAAACAGCCTTGTGTGTGTCAGAAAATTGTATTTGTGCGGCCTTAAATGCTGTCTGTTTTATCATGTGTTTCTATGTTGCTGTCGACCATGGGAAGAGAAAAGGTAATTGCAAAGCATTTAGAGGCCAATGTCCCTTGGCAATAAGCGGTATATAAGTGTACTAACTTAAACTTATGGCCCTCAATGGCCAAGTGATGTTAGCACAGCTCATGATGAGAAAATTCAAGCAGCAAATTGGTGACATGGTGGAATCGCCTCCTATCAATACATTCTCCCAATGACCAAAAGTTCAATGGCAGGTAAGACTCTTTGTTTCGTTAGCATTATTAGATTCATGCGAATTGACTACCTGGAAGTCAAGACATTATTTAAAATTTTTCCGAAAATTATACTCAGACCCGTCATGTTTTGTGTTATTTGTGTTTTGTTTCACTGTCCACCAGGGGAGTGAAGTTTTCATCGTAGTCCTACAGCCGCATGAACATGGTTATGCAGTGGGCAAATGCAGCCGTTACTTTTTCTAAAGTTAGTACGCTAAACATCCAGCTTCTTTCTGACGAAGGTAATGACTGATTGAAGAAACATGAAGAGTCTTTTATTGACTCCAGTGATCCCGTCAAGAGCCCCCGCCGGGAGCTCACGGTTCCAATGCTAGTGCAGACTCCAGTGATCAATCATCAATCACTAGTGACAAGGTTGACATAAGCTTTTTTGGAAATATTTTTTTACATGGATACCATCAGGCTTTTTCTGTAAATATAAAGAGCGCTCATCTATTGACCTATTACTTCCTGCATAATATTGATTAATAATTGATTATGCCAGGAATTGTAAGTTCAAAACGTCCGATTTCTTTCCACAAAGTCTCCGGGGGACCTCTGGGTGACATTGCTTTGATGAAATCAAAACAATGGCCTGTCAGGATCTGCAACGACTCTTTCACAGCAAATTGGATAATCTAATAAAAGTGAAAGTGTAGAATTCAAATTTAATGTCTTTTTCGAATTGAAACTCTTCTTAAATAATTGAAACTTCTAAAATAAGATGACAATGTTATCTAAGAAATGATTGATAAACTTGAGACCAATTACTTTCCTATTTTCAAGGCTTAAAAAGAGTGGAAGGCATGTCTCTCTGGAGAGGAGGCTATTGCTTTGATTTCCAAGCAAACAACAATGAAATACCAATGAGCTATGAACAATAGCGATGTTTCGCATACGAAGTCTTTATTAGCAATCAGCCACGATCGAATGTACAGTCAGCAAAGCGTTGACCCTATCAGACACCTGGGCCCAACTTTTCGATATGGGTGAATGAATTAAATGATTATATTTGGAGAATGTATAAAGAGAAAGGGAATGGGGAAAACCCACCCAAAGTTATACAAACCAGAAAGAAACAGATATAATTCAGCCAACAATTAAACATTTCACCACACAATATAACGAACTTGAAAGACCCTGCCTATCATTATTGGGGACAGAAACATTAGATAATAGAAAGGTGGAGTCTTTGTTTAGCGGGCACATTTTTGTCCCATTACTGTCTTACACTCATATCAGCCTATTATGTTCACCCTGTTCAATGATAATAGTCGGAAATGCCGTACACGCGATTCGTCTTCGATCTTGCTAAATGGACGCTCGTTTCAGTACCTCACACGTTCTCCTTGACCACAACAGTCAGTAGCCAGTCGCTCAGACATACCTTGTATCTATTCGATTATCATATTATAGTTATCTTTTCTATCTCATTCCTATTCTTGTATATCAGGCATCTTCGTTGGTGGTCACTCATCTCAGTAACAAAAGATTGCCTGAACAAATAGGTAGCTATGACGTCATAAAATCGCATTTATACCAATATGATGAAAGTCTTGCTCTGTGGTGTATGCGTTACTGTCGGACAGGAAAAGTGAAAAAGTCATTGTAATGTAAAGCGTCCAAAAAAATTCGGTAATAGGCGCAATATAAGTCGGAACTTGCAAAGAAAAAGACATTTCTATTATGATATTATTATTTGAAACAAAAGATGCCACAATCTTGGAAAAACCCGAGCAAATAGAATTTCAATTGAAGTGGTTTAATTGAGGATAAAACCCAATGACGTAAAGCCTTAAGAACTTGAAAAATTCAGTGATGCAATTCTCAAGAAACAAAAGAATTTGTTTTAACAATAGGAAGAACACATCGGGGTATCTTCGACTATTGTTAGAACACTGACATAGTTAGGCATTGAGCTGGAGAAGATTGTCCCTCTTTCCGTCTGTGTGAACAAACAAAATAGATGCATTGCTGATCAACGTTGTAGATTGTTTGCGTGTTATATTCCTATTGCAATAGCTATTTCATGACATATAAAGGGTAAACAGACAGGATCTGCAACAACAATAAATCTAGCATGTCTTTCTCTGACAAGATCTGCAACAAAATAAATCTAGCATGTCTTTCTCTGACAAGATCTGCAACAACAATAAATCTAACATGTCCTTTTCTGAGGAAAGCGGTGAAAACTTGATATATTTGAATTCCAACCGAGTATTGAAAATGAAAATAAGTAAGAAAATGAATACATACCGATTTGATTAACTAGATTTGATTATTCAAATGCATTTTAGATTAACGGCCCTTGAATGAAATATTCGCTTGTATATGGCACTAAAATCCACAGCGTAACCATGCTCGATGTTTTTACAATGAATGAATGAATGCAAGGCACAACGCATAGGAAAAGATTTGCGGTTAAGGCGATTTTCAATTTTCGGACACGGATAATGCTGTTTTAATTATTCTCATATATATCTGAGTCGAGTGAGGTAAGCAGGACAAAGTGTCTTATCTAAGGACAATAAATTATAACCAATGACCTGTGATCAGTGCTGCCGAAGTGTTCCAGTGTTGAATACATGTATTCGTTACCATTAGATCACCGACTCACTCAAGTCAGCTAATCAAATGACAGATAACAGTATTGAAATGCAATAAAATAATAATTCGACAAATAGACAAGGATGAAGTGTTAGACAACTCAACAAAATACTCGACAGAATACAGACAGAAACAAATATACAAACAACACTGTCAAAAGCTTGAAAACAAACAAACAAACAAAGCTAGCCCTCCAATCTTAACAATAACAACAATAAAATTGTTATTAAATGGGGGAAAATGTGATGATTATAGAATTAATTAATTAAAATAATAAGATACAAACTAGTATCCTCGCTGGATAAATCAAGCTAGGCATATGACTGAATATAAATGTCGCATCGCCATATTTTCCATACAGATTATGTCTTACCCTTCCGGTGTTTAATCGCACTCATTTTTGCACCTGTTGTTGCTTTCGCTTTCTGCGGTAAAGTTGCTTTGTCATTAAAACGTGAATTTGGCATGGAATTCGGACCATGTCGCGCACAAAGTTTATGACAGTATTGTATTGGATTGGCGTGAAAAACTTACATCTAGCGACTATGTTCGTAATTTTGTCTGTATGTTGAGTTATCCCAGATGAAAGAGATACTGCAAGTATGCGAAAAGGTAAACATTATTTAGTTTTTGTTTATTGTAAGAAGTTTGCATGCACATTATTGATTCTTAGACTAAATAAGACCCACTGAATTATTCAAATTATACATAATAACATACACAAATGCAATGCGTAGACAGCACGCTGGCGAGGAAAAAGAAAATTAATGTATTAAAATTGTGTTTGTAATAAATAGCAAAACCGGTTTCAAATATTCCACAAAGATTTTTCAATAAAATGTAATAATATATCTTATCTTATATTATATTATCTATTTCACTTTTATCATGAAGAAAAAGAAGAAAAACACATCATTAAATTCCCCCTTTTACTAACTTTTATGTCACGAAATACACACAAACACAAATGAATGCAATACCATAAACAGAATATTGAAAGATGGAAAGTTGGAGATGATGAAATGACATGTGCTTCAGACATCTCAGATTATAAAAAGCGAATAAATGTGAGGCATGTTCAGATCATAACAATAAGATCCGAAATGAAAATTGTGACTGTACCTTAATGCATATATTGTTCTTTCATTGCTGCCTTCTGTTGTTTGAACTTTAAAATACAATTTTATTTTATTTTCGCGAAGACCGGATCCGCAATCTAGACCCAGGACAGCTGGGACAAGAAAACTAAATATCAGTAGCAATAACAACAACAACAGAATCAAAACAACAAATACAATTCTTATTGCTCACTTTTCATTTAAGAAAGAAATCGAATGTGTGTAGTGTAAAGGTCTTGTTTCACAATATTAATTCAATCACAAAGGGGCTTAATATTATTGCTGATTATGTCTAGAAAATTAATAGAAATCAGATATTTATCTCAATTTAAAAATCCTTCTTTCAAGTTAAGAATATCACAACTGTCATCCTTTTTTCTTTTTAAATTAGTTTGTTTAGCTAGTGAATTAAAAATGAAATGTCAAATGAAGATAATATGTAAAGTAAAATCTATTATGGAAATGATTTGAAGCAACCAAAGTCTGTGTTTGAAGTCATTAATATTTCCGTTTTTTTTTACATGCGTTAAATTTTTATGTGGAATAATGTGTCACGCAATTTCATCTTGAGCAATCTGTCAATGTATCATGAAATTATATTATAATTTTTTCTTCTGTCTGAACCATTCTCGGTGTCACATCTCTCCATCTGCCCACATTGTCAGTGTGTTAAAAATAAAATTCGAAATTGATCCTGGCTAGGGACCAAAACCTGCCTTTGAATCTAACGCGCAGTATATTTGAGTGTAAGGAGAAATATTTTATATTTGGATGCAAACTGCAGAAACCATGTCCAAACCAGAATTCATGAATAGGTACACTGCTACATCAATTTGAATACATCATTATCAATAAAAAATAGGCAATTTGAAATCAAAACATATTTTCTGGAAAATATCAAAAAGTACAAAAGCATGAACATAATATTATAATCTTTTTGTAGACCGGTTGACAACTCCAAATGTTTCGGGGAAATCGTACCGTAAGATAAAAATTTTGGCTCTATAGTATTTCTCTCAGCCAAAAGAGATCACAAATTGTATTTCGCACCCAACAAGCTCTCAATCTTGTTTATGTGCTCTGTCTTGCTGTCAACCAGGGAAGATGAACAGTCACTGTAATCTGCTTACAGTCTTGGGTCACTTGGCAAAAGAGCTATATAAATGGACCCCTTAATTTTTAAATTTGATAGAAATGATTTCTATGTATCTTAAGACTGTAAGTCCTATATAAAATATGAAAAAAAGACAAGCAACAAAAAACACTCCTCGGTTTCTAAATCTCCAGACCTATAATATTATAGATATAGACATAGTTTCAGATCGAGATGACATTACATATCATGTACTAAGTTATAAAGTTTATTTTGAGATAAGATTTAATCTAGAGCTATGACTATAACTAAAATTCATATAAATCAATATCTAGATATTTAAGTAATATTTGAGCTTTAACTTACGTAAATGGTTAGCCTTCTTTGATAAGGCAAAATTTATTTGTAGAACTGTATGAATATGCAATAATCTTATATTCGACTGTAAAAATTCAAAATTTGTACTTTATTTTAAGATTGCCAAGGGGAATGAACTCCGCAATCATGGGTATGTTTTTGATGAACATTTTATATGTTTTTAAATCAAGCTGATGAATCATTATCATTGTCATTGATTATTACTATTACATGTGTTTCTTCTTCTTCAAATAAACTGGCACAACTCAATTGGGTTGAGTACTACTATCAATACGCCAAAATAAAAAACCCAAAACAAAACAAAACAACAAAGGTCTATATGAAAATTTAATTATTTCATATTGTACAGTATGTTTACTTCTAATATTAGGATTAAATTTATTCCACAATTTAGCAGTGCTAGGGAAGAAAGAATGCCAATGGCAATCATTTTTAGAGACAGGGATGTTAAATGTCTGACTATCTGAGTTACTAGTTCTCCTATTACTTTTGTTTAGTTCATTTATGGAGATATCTATTTGATTGTTAATTGCTTTAAAGAATATTACAATTTTATTTCTAGCTCCTTTATTTCTATGGGATCTTGTCAGGGTTTTTTTAGGAAGAAGAAAATAGATTTTGTTTCCTTTTAATTAATACTTCTGTGATTACTATAAATTACATTACTTCACATTTATAACTAAATTATACAGACCATAACGTATCAGTCCATGAATGTAATAATTATGCTATATTTCATACTTCTAATGAATTATATTGTTGTACACTAACACTTATCAACCCTGTGTTCTATCTTTTTTCATTTTAAAGTTGCTATAAAGTCAAAAACAAAATTTCCTACAAGGAAAAATAATCATTTGAATTTGAAATTGCATACAGAACATAAAACCGTAATGTATACAAAATAACAATATTTGAAAAGCACATTCTTCATCATTCACATAAATTGAATCACTTTTCTAAACATATGGACTACTCATAATATGTTGAATCATTTTTCTAAATATATGGACTACTCATAATATGAAGAGCCCAGTAATACAAATGCTTAAGTCCATTTTGCTGTTTTGTAAATGGGAAATTTTGAATAAAGCAGAGTTCAGTGGAAAATCACTTAAATTCCATCATTCTTGTTTGAGTTTAAACGTCGTAGTTACATCGCCTCTTAAGAAAAAGAAAAAAATTGAAAAAAGTAATTGTAACTAGTGATTAAATGGCCCATCACCAAAAAACCTAAAATTGACATAAGAACATTTAGCATTTAACTTCTCATATTACAAAATTAAATGTAGCAGTGAATTGAAACTATAATCTTGATTCTGTAATATTTATTTTCCTCCTTGAGGGGCGGCATTCTTTACCTATCAAGCTAGTCCGGTCTCAGGTTAGTGTTTACTTACTCTTTAACACTATTAGCGACAATGCAATAATAAATAAAAATTCTAATAATTTTCAGTAGAAATTTTTCAGCTGCATACAAATATGGTTACTATTGGGATATTTTATATCAAATGTCTTTAATTATTGTGGCATTGTTGTCTGTAGGTGGAAATTTCAGTTGGTTATCAAACTGCCAAAGATTTGATTCCCAATAGGACATGATATTGAATCCTTAGGAAACTACATACATTTTCCATTTGGTACTAAGGTGTAAAATGAGTACCAGGCTATAGGTAGGATCAGATCTTGCCAGTACATCAGAGGAGAGCGCATTCCCAAAGTATGCACCTTTGTATGACCCCTAGGGGGCTGTGAATGATTTTGGAATGTAAAGGCCTGCCAGGGAATTCTGGCACATCATCACAATTAGATGGAAATGTGCTCTTTAAGGGCTATTGTTTCCTTAGCTTTTGCCTCCAATCCTATTGAAGCCTGAGTGAGAGATGCTATAAGATCTGAATCAATGCGTCTTCAGATCTGATGCATTAATCACGTAGCTGCATAGTGTTGATTCTTTAATGACTAAAATGGACTGAATTTTCATAATTTTTAAAACAAAAGCGATCGATGATGCCAATGGTCCACTTGCTTAAAATGTATTCCTTACGTTTCTGATGCCGTGCATTGCCACGCGTTTCAAATGTTCAGCAAAAGGGGTGGCGTAAGGCGTACTTGGTTCAGCTTTGGTTCTTTCAAAAATATCCAGAAGATTACTTATGCTTAAGTTGCCACCAAGAACAACCGTTGGATCAAACTGTGAAATTGTGAAAGATTGAATGAATTAATGCATGCATTTTTCTTCTTCTTTTTATTATGCACTTTCTTCTTCCTCTTCCTCCCTCTTCTTTTTCTTCTTCTTGTAACTTATGCCTCCTCAGAAAGAAGATCATCTGTCAATAATATATTTTACTTGTCATTGTTAACAGTCCATCATACAATAAACCCTGAAGACCAAAGCATTTACATTAAAAAATATCATGGTTTTTAGATTAAGTTTTTATAATATCCTTAGGAAAATGCTAGGCTATAGAATATATGCTAGGCAATAGAATATATGTACACAAATAATTTTCAAGATCGTACAATGGAGGCGCTAAATAATTTTTATTATAATAATAATAAATGGGATAACTGATGCACCAGAATGCATAATCAGATAATGATTTGGTAGGCCCATTTATTTCATAGTATAAAAAACGAGTCAGGTGAGTTTATCGGGAGAGGGAGCTAAGCAATGAATCAACAGCATCTTTTCTCCAATTTATAGAACAGGTATTTCAGCTTTGTGAATATACAAAAACAAAATTGAAAAATAAATAAATAGAAAATAAATAACGATGATCATTTTTGCTACTGTCATCTACTTACATCAATTCCGTACATGACTTTGACTCCCCGTAAATCAATCAGCACATCATAATTCCTGAGTTGAATTTCCTTGTAGACTCCTGCAATGCGATAATGTGTCTTGATTTAAAATCTATTCAAATTAAAATATGTGTGTCAGCATAGGAAAACCCTTTGGAAGTTGCTCAGCTTACTTTTGAGATATGGGCTTACATTATAACGTTGTTTTTCAGTTAATTCAACAAAATTTTGTTTTTTTGCCATTAGATTCTACAACTTCTTATGTTTATTGTGTTCAAATATTTTTCTGAAATTTTAAGTCTAAATCCCTCATATTGCTGAATCACTGTTATGAACCACTAACATTGTTAACTGAAAACCAAACTCGCTATTTTCTCAGTTTTGCATCTCTCTGACTAGGTGACTAAAAAAAGTCATATCTCTGCAACTGTTCAAGATATCAACATGAACTAAAAAAAAAAAAAATACTTAAAATGAATTGTTCTATTAAATGCATTACATAAAAAAAATTAATCTTGGATTTGACAGATGTAAAGAGGTTTCCTGTGCCGCCACACATATTTCTTAACTCTGAGTCCTCAAGCCTATTTTTCTGGCTCTATTTTAACACTAAGCCAAATATTCTAGGCCCAAGGTATTATCGCCCTGGTTCACAAATTATGTAATGGCATGAGTACTGAGTAATGTAATAAAGAGACATGAAATGGATATCAAGAAGGAGTTGTGTATAGAATGAATATTTGAACTTCAAAAGAATTAAAAATAGTGAATGTCATCAATAAGATAGAAATTTAAAAATGCTTCAGTTCAATCGAGGAGTTAATTCGAATCACCTAGCAGAGATAATTTAAAGAAAACAACTACATGATTCACTCAAGTCCTAAAACTCCATATATATTAGATTTACACAATCTTTATTACATCAAAATACAAAACTAAATAACATATACATGTCTATCCATAGAAGTTTACCACAGTTATCAGATGATACTTAAAAAACGACAACATTGCAATAGCCTCATACTATATCTTAGCATTATAAAACACTTTTTTCAAAATTATGAAAAGTGATTAAAATTCTAAACTTTTCAAAAACGTTTAATGACCACATATGTAAAATCTTACCAAATCCTGTATTGCCAAAGACAAGACGATAATTTTTGTCCTTGTTCTCGTTCAATGCTTTGACGAGTTCATTAATAGAAGTGGGTTTCAGCCACTGACCATCAGCGTTGACAATGTGGAGTTTTTTACAAGAATCGTGTTGGTCCTCATGACTACACATTCCATTACAAGGCTTGTTGGTCCTTTTACAAGTATTTCCTTTGATATCCTGAGTTAAAAGTTATAGAAACAGAGAGGTAATCATTTACTCAATAATAAAATGAGATAAAAAGAATTTACTTATAAAAAATAATTATCCAGTATTCCAATATCAATCATGAAAACAGTCTCAGAAAAAAAAAATACATTGTGAGTAACAGTACCAAACAAAAATAAGATTTGAAGTCATTTGGCAAGCCAAAGAAAATATAAAAAAAACAACAAAGAAAAAAACCCAAAATATAATCAAAAATCTACTGAACAAATGAACACAGAAGGTAAAGATGGATTAAAACTAGCTTGTGATGCCCACTCAACTGGTATACCATGTGGCCATGAAAATAGTGAGAGCATGTCTTCTTCTTCAAATAAACTGACAACAAACTCAACTACTGTTGATACGGGGAAAAAAAAATAAAATTGAAGTATTTGATTTTAAGTATTTTGTAAGTTAACTAACTGTATGTCGATCTAAGTATTTCATATTGTAGCCTATGTTTAAGAGTATCAACACTTTCGCTATTTCTAAAATCTGGATTTAATTATTCCACAATATTACAGTGCTTGGGAAGAATGAATGCATATATGTCAATCATTTTTAGAGTCAGGGATGTTGAATGTCTGACTATCTGAGTTCCTAGTTCTCCAATTACTTTTGTTGAGTTCATTTACGAGGATTTCTATTTGACCATGTGCCACATGGAGAAAAAGAATTGTCGAAATCATAGACCTGAAAGGAGGTTCACAGAAAGTGTTATCCGTTGCAAAGAGCAGAAACAAAGGGAGATTTGGCCATGGAGTGATAAAGCCAAGGGTAATGATAATGACAATGATAATGGTGATGGCAATGAAGCTACAACCATACAATGTTATGATAATGATGTCGGACACTTATATTTGTACACGTTTCCATGCTACATAAGCATGCTTACAAATTACAAGAGCGGCTGTGAGGTGATACAAACCACAATCTGTCCCCTCTGATCTTAGCCCCCTTTCTACCTTTCATCAGAACACTGAGATGGTCATATAGGGTCTGATGTAGGGAAGTTGTATTGGAAATATTTCCTAATAAGCCATGGATGAACTGAATTTCGAATTTTGCCTGGGTGGCAGCGGACTGGCCTGCTCTTATCGATTTTCAACCACCAAGGGTTCTTTTATCTCAATATTTATCGTCCATCTCCCATTGGACTAGCTCTTATATCCTGCCTACCCTGACCACAGGATAAAGGAACTGAAGAAATTCGAAAAATCTAATTTCAGCAAAAGCCTGCATCACCCAGGATTCAAATCAAACTTGTGTCAAGCATGACCCTACAACCATATCCTACTGAGCTATGATAAAATCAACATTCACTCCTCACAGACTCACAGCAAACAATGTGTAGAATATGTCTTACTTCAATATCCATGACATTTTCCTCTCCTGATGGCTTGGCAAACGTCTTCATAGCATCCAAGATTGGCCTGTATCCTGAACAGAAAATCAAAAATTTGAATAAAAATCTAAATTTAAAGAGTTTTTATTATAGATTGTTTCCAAATCATATTGATGGTAATGATTCACAATCCTCACAACACTGGCTCCAAAAATATCATTAAATATACAGTCTGGTCTCTCTAATCTAGACTTATGTAATCCAAATTCCTCTGTAATCCGAACCATTTTCTGGGAACATATTTTTTTCTTATTATTTCTTAGTATTCCCATATCCGGAAAATTGTGTAATCCGAACAAAATGCAAGGAATGGAATTGTTTGGATTAAAGAGACCAGACTGTGAGTTTAAAGGGAAAGTCAACATAAAAGGATTTTATAAACATCAAATAATAATATTATGTTAAATACACACATCCCTGTCACTATGCAATATGCATTTCAATGCTTGATAGTTAACCTAACGGTACCAGACCTAACTAATTTTTATCAATTTCTTTCCACCTTACCCTGCCATTGAAAAAGGCTATTCATAGTTTAGTTAACAATGTTTACATACCACCAGCAATACATGAAATGGAAGGGAATTAACTGCTACATTCATATGTAATATGTACTCATTTGGCTGATTGGAAAAACCATGAAAAAGTTTGTGTTCTGTGTCACAAAGACGGCTTTAAAAGCAAGAAATAATAATATTATTAACTGATTATAGGGACTTGAAGTAAATAATAAATATGATGGTAATATAATAATAATAATAATAATAATAATAACATAATAATAGTAATAATAATAACCACAACAATAATAATAATTATATATATAGATATACATATATATATA
>JASKDV010179591.1:0-12651 GCA_032466395.1 Aegires albopunctatus
TGTCTGTCTGCCTGCCTGCCTTCCTGTGTATGTATGTGTTTCTGCCTGTCTGTCTCTCTTTCTGTACATGTGTCTGAGTGATCGGCAAAAAGAGAGAGAGAGAGAGAGAGAGAGAGAGAGAGAGAGAGAGAGCGCGCGCGAGAGAGAGAGAGAGAGAGAGAGAGAGCGTGTCTCTGTGTGCGTATGACGGAGACAGATACAGAGAGACAGACAGTTAGACAGAGATTGAGAGACAGAATAGTTGTGATGTTGTTGTTGTTTTTTTGCTATAATTTTACTTGTAAACCCACATCCCATTTGCGTTGTTCACAGAGGACCTAAAAAACAAGCTGGTATAACATTGGATCCAAATCCAATTACATTCAACATGCAGCAAGATTTCCATATCAATTTTATAATTGTACAATACGATCTTTTCGTCCACCAGGCCGAGTCTTTTCCCAGAAAACGCAGATCGATCCTTTTTGGGGATGTGGAGAGTGACGTCATTCTGGATTACTTGGACAGGGATGGCAACGGACAGGTACGTTGGTATCATCGCACTCGCTGCACTTATTGGAGTTGTTGTTTGGCTGAAATAACATTCTATTCTTTGTCATTGTTGTTATTGTTGTAATTAGGGTTTATTCATGTGTCTCTTCTATTTTTGTTATATATTTTTATATTTCTGAAGGAAATGTTACGGGTTGGGGTGGGAATGATGGTTTTTCGGTTATTGATTGATTGATATTTTCAGTTTGGTTTCAGTTTGTTTCTCATTTGATTTGTGTGGGGTTGTTTTTGTTTTGTTTTGTTTTTTTGGTGGGCTTTATTATGTTGTTTTATTTGTTGTTTAGTCGGGGGAGGGGGGGGGTGGTTGTTTATTGTTGTTATTTGTTTAGGGGATGTAAAAAATAAAGGGGGGGGGGGGCGCAGTGCTGATGTTTATTTCTATTAGATAATTATTTATTGTTGATTTATTTATTCATTACTTTATTTATGAGGGGGGTGAGAAGGATTTGGGAATGTAATGGTTTGTCAATCTTTGTAAAGCGCAATGAGCACATGACTTTAGTGGGTACTACTATAAAGGAAGCTCTTTTTTAATTTCAGTATCTACATAATATTTGTAATTGATAATTTAGTCATGATATTAAACTTAGTTACGGGACTTAGTTGATTCTTTGGTTTCTACTTCTATTTATTTTATTGTCTATCGGGTTATTTTGTTGATTTGGATTCAGCGACTTTGTCAGCAGGTTGCCTTTTAATAATGATAATATTCCGCCGGTTGTAGGACCATAACACACAACATACTATGTCTAGAATAAAATTAAAGGAAAGCCACTGTTGGGTTAAATGGGAAGTAAAATAGGACAGTATCTATAAACAATTACATAAATACCCAACAATAATAATAATAGACGATACAGAATAACTATTACGTTTCGGTTGTGTTATTATGTTTATGGTTATACCCGAAACGTAATAGTTATTCGATATTGTCTATTATTATTGTTGGGTATTTATATAATTGTTTAAAGATACTGTCCTGTTTTATGTCTAGAATAATAATCTACCAAGTGCTATTACCTTGATCCTGAGGTTGGCCACAGCCTTCTATTCTTTCCGCCCCTTATCAGGGAACCATGAATGTAGCTCGACCGATCTCCTGCTGGTTCAATTTTTTTATCTGGTATTTATTTTCTCTCCTTCTCCTTTCAGGTGTTTTCTTCTTCTTCTTAGTTATTTCAAACCCAGGTAGACGAGAAATTGGAAACTGTAAATTTGCATAGCCAGCTATTTTATTTTTTCACTGGCCTTCGTCTTCTCGCAATCACTCTCCGTTTTAACTAAGTCTTAAAAGTTTCTCTGCCAGTGCCGTAACATTAGAAAATCTTCCCTGCGCATAATATTTTGACAAATTAGATAACAAATGAGATCTTCAGTGTCTTTACCACGACTAAGATTTATACGTAGAAATTGTTACTCTTCATAATTATGATATTCTTGTCGTTCTACAATACTTAAAATACTTAGTTTATGTCTCTCATGTTGGGTAATTTGCTATGCACAAGAGGTTTAAAGATTATGGTGAAAATTTTGCAGCAGAATATCTAGATCTAGATCTGGTTCTCGCACCGTACGAAAATACTTATGGTAGGTAGGACTTTAAATGGAAAAATCTTCTCTGTTAACTTAGAATAAGGTCTCTCCTGAATTATTATTTTTTAGTAAGATAGCAGACCTGTGGAATGAAAACCAAAAAGGTTTTTTTTTTAAAAGAGGACACAATGGCAGGCCGAGGTCTGCAATGACAACTAAGGAATAGACTCAACTATAATACTACATGTATTATACCTCTGATGCGACATTTGAAAAACCTGTCAAGAAAAACATCAAAACTTTGGCACAACAAAACTTTGACATAGGAGAATGAACTCTCAAAGTGAGTTGTGTGATGGACAGATGTAATCGACTAATTAAAAAATTCAGATTTTTCAAGGTCACCATGCAGTTAAAAAGCAAGATAGAATTCTTCCGATGAAGTTTCAGCGCAGTTACGCCTTTAGTTGTGTCGTGATATGTCTCCCCCCCCCCCCCACCCACACACACACACACACAATCGCAATATTACTTCATTTCATTTCTTTTAATTAATATTAGCAATTATTGGCGGTTTTTAGAACTCATTTGGCAGGAAAACATCAAATTTATTGCAACATTCGCATTCTTAAAACGGAAAATTTTCAGCACTGCCAAACAATCAAACGTGCAATACGACATGTATAAAATATGACCGCATCAGATGTCAAATGTGCGTGGTTTGCTAATCATACTTTCATGTCGTATATTTTTATGTGCTCTCTCCATTACACATTAATGGGGGTCTTAGATGGTCATCTTGCGGAGTAGCCCCAAGCCGACTGATACGGCCCTGGTCTATGGCTATATTTAAAAAAACATGCGCGTTTCTCTGACATCAGACCTTGAAATAACAATTGATCATAACTGACTGGGTTTAACAATCAACCAACCAAATAAACCAATATCAGCCGTTATTTCTTGTATCTTCTATGTGTCCAGATAAGCTACCACGAGTTAGTTCACTTCATGGAGGAGACAGGCATCAGCATGCAACATCGCTTCCTGGGTTACCAACGACGCGTCATCAACAACTTCCCCATGTTCCTGGAAACTCTACAGGCCACTTTGCTTACCAACGTCAAGAGAGTTTACGTCGAGGTAAAAAAAATACATACAATAAGTTAAGCGAAAGTTGTCTTTATGTAAATCTTATGCCTACTGTCATACCCATGCAAATGGCACTTGACAATACCAGTAGTTATTATCTTTCCCTGACCGACGTCAACAGAGAGCACATAAGACAAAACCCGCAACTTGTTTAACCGCAAATACTTTTTAGAACACAAACATCTGAACGACCTGACACACCTGATTGACCAAGCGATTAAGTATTCCTGATCAAATTCAATCAATACATTTTATCCAAGTTTGGCGTCCTAACTGTATGACCACCCTGCAATTATTACGCATTCCTGCTCCCCGATATACTGCCATATATAATTCTCAGTCTTACTTATATATTTGTGACCTGTTTCTTCGAAGCGGAACATTATTATGGGTTAATATGGCCGACAGGTCGTTTTTAGATAGAGTCGTTTACAGATAAAAACTTCATTTTCATCGAATCTTTGGTTGTTTCCAAATAACCAACTCTTTATTTTTCATAAAATGTATATGTTATTAATGAAATTAATATGATTAATGATAAAAATACACTTTTCTGAACCTATGGTTCATCCAAATTTATTACGGAAAATCAAATGTTCGACAACTTTTGAGTCAATTTAGAGATTTAAGTTCGACCCCAAGGTGGACCACTCAGGTATCAATAGAAAGCTAAGATTCCCCTCCCCCTCCCCCCAAAACACACCTCTTTTTTTTATCTTTTTTTTTGGTTTGTTTTGTTATCAACAAGCCACATGGACCCTGCATTGACACAACAGGTCATAGGATTGACATGGATAAGTCGTGTAGAGTTGATTAAATTGATAAATTTTGAATTGCTTCGGTCTTTACAAGTGGGCGGGATCATTGAGTAGGAGCGAGGCCACGCTGTGTTATAGTAATCCTATTGGATGATGTACGGTGGTTGGACAGCTCCTAAAAAGACCTTTAAATTCACATAATATGTAATTTTGGGATGCGCCTTTCTGTGAAAACTGGGGGAGGAGCCAAGAGGAAGCTTGATCTTAGCTGCTTGGTTGGAGCAATGCAAATCAATTTGTCGAGCCTAATGAAGTACAAAATAACTTGGCTTCTATTAAAGTTATATTTTTGTTTTTCTTATCAAGCATTAGATATTATCTCATAGACGGTGGATGCAAATTTCGATGCAAATTGGCGTAATAGATTAAACTTTTTTTTTTCTTCTTTTTTTTAGTTACCCATCCACCCCCAAAACCGGTGAAAACGTTTCACCAACTTTGATCACCATTTTCTCCAAACTGGCTTTTTGTCCTATCCCTTTTAAATTAATTCACCCTATCTTCGTAATAGGAGGTTCCATCTTAATAAATTTGGTATCAAATTAAAGTGCATGGCCTGAGCTTTCTTGCGATATAAATATCTTTAAAAACCCATTCCGATTCGAAGAAACAGGTTACATTTGTATATAATTACTATTGGAAGGTGTTTCAAAACACTTAAAGGACAGCTTGCACACCACTCATTGCCTTCAGTCGATAGCATGCCTAGTATCTGAGAAATAAAACGACCTGTTTATTGTTTGGTTTTCCTTTTGGTTTGTTTGTTGTTGTTCTTTTTTGTTTTCATTTTTGATTTTTTGATTTTTTAAAAAACTATTTTACAAGTCAGTGATATGCCCATTTCTCATCCTCAGGAAAAAGATTTAAAGAGAACTGTTGGAATCAACACAGGTCACGTGGGTACCTCTGACTTCGTTTTGGAGCCACTGGACATCGAATTTGTGCTAGAGAGGGGTCGGAGATCATTAGAGGCTTTCCTGAAATATTACGTGGCTTCTAATAACCTCAAGAAAAAGCCCCAATACCGACGAGATCCCAATAATATAAGGTCAGATTCTAAAGCTTCTTTTGTCTCAGCATGCGATACTTCAGTTAGTGGAACGACTCCATCAGTTAAGATGCAACCGCTTGCCGAGTCTTCAGCCAATAACAGCAAAGAAGAAGGCAGTGTTCTTTTCCAATTCGTCGAAGAAACCGATATGACCCATTACATGAAATCCACTGTTGCCGGTAAGAAATCGGTGTCCATCTCGGAGCACATTTGCGTAATCAATGACCAAGACTCGTCTGTGATCTCAAACGAGGGTGAATCGAGCTTAGTTGTGGGTGAGGACGAGGACAAGTGTGAAGATTCTCATTTGATTCCGTCCAATGGTGACACCAAGGTTAACGTTCTCATTCACCAAGATCAGGACGATACAGACCTTCCCACATCTCCCTTGCTTCGACCTGACAACGTGTTTCAGTGACAAGAAAAAGAAATAGATTGAAGACCCGATTCTTTCGGTTGTTCATTATTATTATTTTTATAAATTAGCATTCCTTATACAATGTACAGAAATATGAACAATTTGCTACAATTTACTTAACAATTTGCTACAATTTACTTAACAATTTGCTATAATTTACTTAACAATTTGCTATAATTTACTTATTGATTTATTTATTATTTTTGATATGGTAACTAAGATTTTGAAAGCTGGAAAATGAAATGTTTTTACTCGCAACATACTATGGACTTCTATAATATCTTTGCCTGAAATTATATATCTTCTGCAGTGAGCAATGCATTTTGGGGCTGCAGTGCCGACAAATTAGTAGTTCTAGTCTAAATATGCGGGGATGTCTCACATAGAAATAATTAGCCTTATTTGATTTTATTGCCAAGGCCTAATATATATAAAACCTAATCTTATTGTGTCAGATTCTGAATTACCTTGATTCGGACGTTTGTTATCCTAGGACTCCAGGCGATGAACTGCTGTTGTCTAACGTTTTCATTAATATCAAGATAACTTTCAATGTAGGCATACAACTATTACTGGATTTTATATCCCTTTATTCGTGTTTTTATATTTTTTAGTTTTAGTTTTCTTCAAGTGATCTTTTGTCAACATAAAACAACTCAATCCTGTTGTTTTTACAAATCACTTGACTTGTTTTAAGACCAAACTTTAAAATTTCATGCAAAAAATTCCAATGTGATTTCAGGTATATCGATGATAAAAATGGATGATGGTTTCAAACCAATGCAAAGTTAAGATGTGTAAGTAGTATAAGCTTGAGGGATGAATAACATGTTTGATTCATTTCAAGTTTGGTTTGGTGCATTTACATCTACAACATTGAATTTATTGATTGCGTGCCCCTTTGTTTGCTTCAGTTATTTTGTTTTCCATTTTATCAAAGGTAGTACTGCACAGTAAGAAGGTTCACTTAGACTAAAATCAAAGCCCCCATCTTTCAACGGCATACAGTAAACCAAATTTTAGGCTATATTGCCATATTATACTACAAATTGTGTGATGCCAGCAAGCGTTATTCACTTTGAATAAAACGAGCGTTGAAAAGGACGCAAGACACGAAAGACACTTTCGGTGGGCGTGGTTGGCTTCAGTTTTGTTAGTAATCCCATTGTGAATGTGAACGCTCTTACAGGTGTCTTACCTTCTTTGACTTTATTTCATATATTTATTTATTTATTTATTTTTATGTTTATATTATTTTAATTTATTTATTTATATTTTATTTATTTTTATTTATTTTTTTTTTTTTATTTATTTATTTATTTTATTTTTTTTATTTTTTTTGGGGGGGCGGTAATTATGCTAAAGTTCCCTTATTTGTATAACTAGGTTATATGTTCCAGGGTGGTGATTTTTGCTTGTCTAATTATTATTTGTTTGCTTGTTTAAGCCTTTTTTTTCTTTTCTTGCTGGCATGTGAATTTGGAATTCATGTTGACCAAAAGAAGTTACATGTATTACCATGGCGAAAAATTAATAATTTGGTCAATCATGATTTTGTCAAAGATCTAAAATAAAGCATAGTTAATCTTCACATATCAATCAATAATTATTATGGAGATTATTATTAACCTTTTATCAACATTAACAAAAGGCATGATATTAACCTTGAATTGAATTAATTGTTTGAAATAAAACCGTTCTTTAAGTTCACTATGACCAAGGTTATGAACGGACACCAAGTTAATACAAGTCGTAAATTGTTTAACTCTTAAGTTTCGAATTTTGATTTTTACATATTTATCTATTTCATTGCCTATTTTGGTTTTGGTTTTTGAAAGTTTTGTTCTCAAATTATTGCTAATAATTATATTGCATTGTCACTTTTTTACTTGATTTTTGTATATTGATTTTGAAATTGTTGCTTATAAGATATTGTATTTTCTCTTTTTGGTTTTGATTTTTGTATGCTAATTCTAAAATTATTGCTTGTGATTTATTGCTTTGTCATTTTTGGTTTTGATTTTTGTATGTAAGTTTTGAAATTATTGATTATGATAATATTGTATTGCATCGTCTCTTTTGGTTTTGATTCTTTTAAGAGAATGTAAACTTAATTGCAACGATCTAAAATGCCATCTTACGAGTACTCAAGTTTGTTTCAAAATCTCTTAAAATAGAAGGCCACAAATTTCTACTAGAATTTAAAAAAAAACCCAAAAAAAAACCATTGCCATTCTTCTTTCTTTATGTATTTTAGGAAATTATAATTGATAATATGTCTTTACATCTTAATGATAATAAAATGCTGATGTTTTTAAGGTAAGACGACGCCATATCGCAGTTTGGTATATTGATTATGATTAGTAAACATAATAGTACTTTGAATGGTGTTTTTGGTTTAATTGATGAAGAAGATGAAAGCTATAGGGCCTTACCAATTTCTATAAATAGTAATTACATCGCTGCATGATTTGAAACGCTTCAAATAGTAATGTTGTTGGATTGACTTTTACTGGACAATGGTAGAAATTTAGAATTTAAGGATACTTCTTTGAATTGATTTATTTTTTATTACTTTATGTATTTGTTGATTTATTTATTGACAATAAACAGTCTGAATTACAATAGACAATAAAGTAATTTGTGACACAATTCCACGAATCACTCCCTTGTTGATTTAAAATTATTCCAAAGAGTCTCAGACGATGAACGCCTGGACCAAACAAACGTCGGCCCAATTTGTCAATACAGAAGACAGAGGGAAACGGGGTTTGGTTTTGATTTTTAAAAAGGAGGATATCTTGTCCAAACGGAAAAGCAAAAAGGTTGCGAACTATCTCTGTCAGGATGAAATATAGCATGACAAAATTTACTTAAGCATAATACACACTGCAATCGATGTCGATGCCTTTATTTGACCCTTAAATTCTCTAAATGAAATTTCTTATTGACTTCGTGTATTAAGTCATTGATAATTAAGTTTTAGCAAAAAGGAATGCGTCGCTAAGTTCTAACTTTAGCTGATGTCCTTATTATCATGTATTACTTCGTATAAATGGAAAAGCAAAGACTTTTAAAAGATAACTAAATACAAATAAATTTCAAATGTTGCCTTAGATGAATAATATTACACCTTTATAGTTAACTGGTCTCCTAGTTATGGTAAACGAGAGACAATATGAGTTGCTGATAAGCTGTTATTTCTATGGAGTTCCGTGGTTGCTTGAAATGGCAATATTCCAAGATAAACATTATATTCGTACTTAACATGTCGTGCTGTGAGAATTGCAAGTTTCTATCTTTCCAAAGCCAAAAAGAGCTGATTGAAGCCTGTAATTCTCACCCAAAGAGCTGATTGAAGCCTGTAATTCTCACCCAAAGAGCTGATTGAAGCCTGTAATTCTCACCCCACCATGTTTTATTCCCTTTCTTGTTGTACTTGTTTTCCTTTTCTTATTTTAAACATGAACAATGTAGTTTGCTCCCAACTTTTATTTTTCTTTAGATTTACGTATGACCTTGTTCTTTTTATTTCACTGTGGTCATTTTAATTTTCACGACCTATGATCTTAATAAAATCTTCGATTTTATTCTGCTGGTTATTTTATTTCACGGCAAAATTTGAAGAGTTTAGCTGAATTGTTTTCATTGAGTATATAAATAATGTCATGAATAAATCCTCTTTATTTTTTCTTTTGAGTCTATTCCAAAGAAAGTCTGGAATATCCCTGGCGTCAGCAAAATGTGGCGGCCTTTCACGTTCACACAACAGAGATTCGTGTATTGTATTTCATGATAATTTATAGGAGTTTGGATCAAAGGAAATCTCTTAAGCGTAACGATTAATTAAAGCTTTACATTTTTCTGTACGATTGCATCATGATGTCTTTTATAGATAACTGTACTTGTCTTCTGAATGTTTTCAGAAAAATGCTTTTGTAACTATTTTGTTCTAAATACATATTATTGTATTCAACAATTTTATTATTATTATTATTATTATTATTATTATTATTATTATTATTATTATTAAATTGTTGTTATTATTATTATTATTATTATTATTATTTGTGGAAATAGTTTTATTCACAACCCATAGCCCATGATTGTATATACTGGTACATACCGATCATGCTTTTTCAAATAAATATATATGAAAACCATTCTTTGTTTGTGAATGTATCAACAACAAAAAGTAAATACAATAATAAAAAAATTGATGTACATACACTAAAACTGGGGCTTTCAATATCTTCTTTTTATTGTTAACAAGCCGCCCCGCCACAGCTTCGTTTATCTCTCTTTGGTGTTTGTACTTTAAAAGCTATTATCCTAACGGTAGGATTACGTGTGTCCGACTTCCAATACGCCTTTCTGCACTGTTCACTTACCACCTGTCATTAATTTGAACCATCGCTCACTTCAATGAGCGAGCGGGTGTTAAAATCACCGCAGGCAAAATCCTCATTAACGACAGCAGGGCTTACCCGTACAGGATAGAGATCTGGATCTTTAGCGCCAATTTTGTTTTCTAAAAGATAGTAAAATATTTTTTTTTAAAGTACCTAGGAAATAGCATGCAAATTAGAGAGAGAGAGAGAGAGAGAGAGAGAGAGAGAGAGAGAGAGACACAGACACACAGACACACAGACAGGCGTGTAATTGATGATGAGCTTAATTTAAAGTCTATTCCAACGGTGTTCATATTATCAATGTCTTTCCTCTAAACCTTTTTCATTTAATTTAATGTTTCAATCAACTTGTAACAAATTAAAATCATTCCCAAATTGGGATAGTTTCGAGATAAGACTTTCAATCCTCTGTGTTGCCTTGCAAAGACAATACGACGTATCTTCATATTTTGATTTGGTCGGTCTCTGGGCTACCTTATGATTGAGAAGAACTTGAAATCCACTTCTTGTCAAAGACAGCTACAAATCTAATCTGGATCTAGATCTACTAATCCTCACTCATCTGCTGTTTATTGTGGTTCTTTTGGTTTGTATTGTCATCGTGTTTTGGCGTTGCCTTCATGTTTCTTTATATTCTGCGAAAACGAGGCCCTTTATGACTTAAGAGTTCGACCAAATTATAATATCGTACGCTGCATTGCCTTTGCGTGATTAATTTTTCATATTTCTTAATGTGTGATACAATTCGTATTCACCGGTTATCCAGACAGGGGTCACTAAACTTCGGCCAGCGGGCCGAGCACTGTAGCAGTTTTATCAGGTCTTTACCTGATCTCTCAAAGATGCATTGGTGGCCATTCATCCGGCCAGCGAACGTATCCTGACTTTGCGTGATTATGAAACAAGAGCTTTGAGCAGAGATAATTATCCTGATTTTGGTCAAATACTGTGAGCAATACAAAACACATCACGACTTCTCGCATTCATTCGTGGTATCAGTGAGGACTTTCCTATAAAGGAAAAACAAGAACGTTGCAAGACTGCGATCCTCAGTGAAATCAACTTTCTCTGTGTTGCAGTTGATGGCCATTGGACGTAAAAATATAGTAGGAGTGAGGAACGGTCTTGTGAGGTAGATAAAGACTCCTTTAAAAATGTGCATATTCCGGGCACTCTTTTCTCCTACTGCAAAAAACATCATAAAACACTCTGCTTAAAACACATAGCTATTTCTGTGCACTGAAACATATCATTTCTGCTGTGAACCATCCCAAGACACGCATATTTTCATCGTCAGTTCAAGGTCCTTCTTGATGAAATGGATTCAGATTGCTGTGATTTACCATCTGTGAGAGTTGGCTCAGCTGCAAAAAAAAAAAGAAAGTCTTCTTTCGATTTTACTGGCACTGAAACGAAATAAACGAGATTATCACTAAAAAGATAAAACTGATCTTCTGTTGTCAGATCCTACCTGGCTGTCAAAGTTGATACTTTCAGTTGATTTCACATCCCATATGAATGAACTGAACATGAAACTTCAAGGACAGGATAACCTCGTCAGCGATTTCTATGCAAAGTCAAAGAATTTTGGAGAAAGCAATCGTTACTTGAAACGCAACTAATTGAAGAATATAACTTTTGACATTATCACTATATTGCGTTAGGGGCCGCTCAATGTGTCAAAGACGATCTCAATTTTTCAAAAACATTTAGATCTATTCGTGACTTGAAAAACGTTCCTGAAAGATTTTGTGAAGTTATTTATAAAGTGAGGTTCACAAATGAACATTTAAGATGCAGCAGTTCCAACCCAAAGATTGACGATTACGTTCAAGCAAGACGTCAGTTTCATAAACCATCAACTATTCATTTCGCTGTTTAGTATTTGAGGCTCAGATAACATTGTGTATGACGTGACTGTTTTTCTTTTTATTCATTCTTGTATTAATTCAGCTGGTTAATATTTCAGTGAATAAATGAAGCCCGCTTTTAGAAAAAAGGTTTAGTGACCCCTTTTCTAGAATCTAGATCTCTATCCTGCTTCATAATGACCTGAAATTGTAATAATTAAAACTCGAATATAAGAGTGCCTAACTTAATATTTGCTTAGTCGCTTTCAGTCCAGAACGGTGTTTCTGTCTGTGATCATCTGTCTATCTATCTGTCTGTTTATGTTTACGGTTAATTTTATTATTTTTTCCATTTGACAATTGAACCTGTCTGGTGCGACGAGATACTACGGAGTCATGAGGCTACCATTGGGAATAACCTTAATGATGATAATAAAGATAATGATGACGATGATAGAAAGAAGAGGGGGAGCATGGAGAGAACGACGACTAAATGTTGATGTTGATATCGTGGATGAAGAATCAGACCCTGTACATTACATTCAAAAACCGTGGTCTGCTTACATTGATAAATCCACTGTATGAAATGGTATCCAGTAGCATAATCGTCACTTTCGTGTGAAGGGTCGGACTAGTTTCTTCCGAACCTTCTAACTAGTATATAAAAAATTATAATTTCGGCAATTAATGATGATTAAAACACCCATACCAATAATCAACATTCTTTCTAAAGTTGCGATAAGGAGATTTTACAACTTAATACAGTAAAGGCCTAATTTGAGATGCCTAAAGAAGGTCTCTCTCTCTCTCTCTCTCTCTCTCTCTCTCTCTCTCTCTCTCTCTCTCTCTCTCTCTCTCTCTCTCTCTC
>JASKDV010179602.1:0-12645 GCA_032466395.1 Aegires albopunctatus
TCTATAGATCTAGCCTAGATTTCTAGATCAAGATCTGGATATATTTCTCGATCTTTTATTATTTTCCACGGACTCCTCATCTCCTTAACAAATGTTGTTTTTTTCAAACATTATCAATGGTCAAAATCAATATTTTGAGGTAAGTTGACTGCTTGATATTTATATAGAGACTTATTTAGCTGACCCATTTCCGGTCGTAGACCGGGGCTACCCAGCTAGTGCATTATAACTGCCTCCAGGTCTTTAATTTTCGTTTAATTTTTCTTGAATTTTTAAAACATCTATTTGGGCCATGTTTTCCTATAGGCGCATACTTTATTTTTCTTCTTCTTTCTACTGATGAATAAAGGTAGGCTTAGGAGCAAATTATTTAGTGATTGGTTATGCACAACTTTTAGAATTCCAGACATCTTCATCAACAATATGATTTTGAAATTATTTTCTTAATGTTTTCCCAAGGAACCCCAGTCACAGTCAGCTGCAGAAGAAGAAGAAGGTAAGTATTTGCCACCAGCTGTCTCATGCATGGCTTACATGAATTTGTCTTTCGGATGCTTGCACTCCTTGAAGTCTTTATTTCCCTTCCTATTTCCTTTATCATATCACTTTTCATTTACCAGTTACCATTCTTACAAAATATAAAATCGAAGACTATTTGTTTCATCAATACTTTCCACTACAATTTCTTTATATACAATTATTTGTATCACTAAACCTCCTACATTCCTTTTTACAATTTGGTTTAGTTGCAGAACAAATTGAAGAAGAGGTAGAGGAAGAAATTGAAGAGGAACTGACAGAAGGAGGTTCTACATTGAGGGAAGAGCCGCTGGAAACCAATTCAGCCCGTCAATCTGAGATATCGGAAGGTTCTGAACCAACCATGATAGAATCAGACAGTGAGGGAGTCATGATGATACAGACACCAACAGCTAGGCAGAGAAGCAAACGTTCCAAAGCTGTAAGTAGTGTTACTAGGAATACTTAGCGGTTTTATAGGCCCTCAAAGCAATATAATGTAACATAATATTCTATGGTTACAAGAGCTTTCATAGCACAGAAAAATCTAAGTTAGAAAAATTACTATGAATCAATTGCAAGGCTCAAGACCGACATGGTTTTCTCAAGTTCATTCTTTGTCCTGTTTTAAGATGTATATTACTTTACTCATTATTCCTTTTTACATCTTCTATGGATACTTTAGTACTCAAGATGTTTTATCTATCAATACTATCATAAAAATGATCAATAAGAAGTGCAGTTGGTCCATAAATATAGTATTCTGATCAAATGGAAGTGTCTTATTACCTATCATTGAAATATCACTTCTTCTTTTTTTCATTTGTGTTTTTGTTTTGATTAGACTCTTCTAATGTAAAACTTTTTAGCTCCATTTTATTCATCTTTAAAAGTTAAAAAAAAAACCCAAAAAAAAACAAGCCCAAAAGAATTAGTTATTGACCCTATTTTGTTGTGGTATAAGATTCATTTTATAATATTACACTCATTTAGTAGTACTAGTCGAATACCTGTGATTTCACGGGAAAGAATGAAGCTACATTAATTAACGGTATTGTATTATATTAGTATTAGGGCCCTTCCACTGAATAGTCGGCAGACTTTTCCGCCTGGTCTGCTTTGAGGATTGTTGAGGTGACAAATTTCCATTCATGTCGCTCTTTTGCACTGTCTCGGATTGTTTCAAGATCTTGAAGTGTTTTTAGATTTTGACCCATATGTCTGAGGTTGTTATATGACAGGCACAGTGCTGGAAGGCTGTGTTGGCCAGATATAATCCATTTGAAACACAAAAATCTATTAACTCTTCTAACTCACTGATGTCTTGAGCAACCTGTGCACTGGTTGGGGCGTAAACATTAACAATCCACACTATTTTTTCTTTTTTGTTTTCCTAAAGCTTGACTTGTAACACAGATATTTTATCCGATACTTTCCAAATTCTGTGAATACAATTGTTCTACTTCTTGTTCCAAATGAATCGAAGGCCGTAATGTTTGCATTCTGTGTCGAGTGTGCTAAGGCGGCAAGTCAGTATGTTTACATCGATGGCTGATTTGATTTTAGTTTCCTGTAGATCACGGTGCCACATTCCCATAGTAAAATGTTATGTCTTGGATTAAACAACCTGAGTCCATAAATCAGCCACGACCCTCGACTCTCAGTCAACGGCGGTCAGCTGCATCTTCGAGATATCCGATTGCATCGGCGAAGTTTAATGGAAAAATTGTCCTAATTCACCCCTTTCTATCTCTCGCTGCTTGTCGCCTATTTTAAAATCAGTTTGGCATTCTAGCGATTAACATCGGATCTTGTATTCTGTGCAAATTCCATCTTTCTATCTTTTGTGGTTTTTGAGTTATTTTCATTGCAAATGTGCGTGAGGATTTTTAAATTTTTTCTTATTGTTTGTGAATGAATACCTAATTACATAAAAACGGCCCATCCATCCGTCTTCTTTCGTAGTTCCTCTTATAGTCCGACCTTTCATTGTTATTGTGTATAAATATTATACTCCCTTCTACAGTAGTTTCCGAGAAATATAGATTTTTTGGAGTCTTATGATATTGTAGTGAAGTCACGGCTCTTAATGGAAATGCCAAATAACTGATTATTATCTCCATTAATTGCACATATTTGCAAAAGAGTTTAAAGTAGATTATCATTATGACTTAAGTTTTAATAATATTGCCTTTTCAATCAAGTCAGCTGATTTGCGATAATATTCAATTTCCTGTTAAAAGTTTCTCTTTACATCACAGCTGTTTTGTTTTTATATAATATAACTGACTTATTGTAAGGTTCTTCGAAAAGCCAGAGGCTCCATAGTTTCTTGTCCTAGGATTCATAATTTCCCAAATAGCCTTAACACCATTATTGTTTCGATTCTTTTTGTGGGCTTTAATGCTTATTGATTATAAATTTAACGCTGATATCTCCAGTGACAAACTAGGAACACATTCTCCTCATATCTGCACCAAATGTGTATCTTCCACTGGAGCCCTTATGTTGAAAAGTCTGATGAATGTGAATATTTAGCTTGCAACCATAATTATCTTCTTATATACGAATGCTGCCCTTCCGTCACCCCTCTCACAAAAAACCCTTGTAATCCTATCTACCCTTCTACACCAAATAGCGCTACACATGCAACATTTAGACCATTGGGAGACATAACAAATACATCATATACTCATACCTCACAGAATACAGACAATTACTGAGATCATACGGTGCTTGCTGGAAAGTAGTAGTTGACACACAAAAGCAACTTGATTTCTTCCAGGAACATCTTATTTTCAGTGAAACTGACACGGACAAGACCCGATACACACAACACGTAAAGAGCACAGAAGAAAGATTGTCAAATATTACATACAAAAAACTCACTGCTAGATCAGGTCCAGTTGCCTTATCACTAGACCCAATTCTCACACAAAACAAAATCACGCCCCAAGCACATCATAGTAGATTGTTTATTGGTAATCATTGTCATAAATACCTGCAGTCAGAAATTTACACACAACTCACTGAGACAATTGACACACAAACAATCAAATGTACACGTCCAATAGTAATTGATGAAGCTCATAGAATTAAAATGATATTCAACACACTCAACATCGCACTCAGTAAAGTCCATACAGCCAACTCTCACACACGACCCATTCAAACAGATTTAATTCCATACATTCAAAACAACATCAATCATTATATGGCAATACACAGACAGAAGTTTCGGAACAAAACCATTCCCAAACAACACCTGTTAGAACATCACTGCATTCCACACATATATAACTCAATTTTGGGCTTGGGCTACTTGGTGAGCAGGAGATGGAGAATTGTCATCAGACAATCGCTCGCCTGCAAAAACGGTCCCAAGGAATTTAAAATAAAATACATTTGAAATTCATTATGGATGCACAATTTATGAATGCAAACCCACGTGTAAATATGATGTAACTTAATTGTAAATAAATTCTTTTTGTGTCCATTATAATATGTGTAAGTGTTGTTATACTTTCTGTATTGGATAACCATGATATGCGTGGAAAAAAAATCTTTTATTGTAGATAAAAGTTAAAATCATCGAAACGGTAGTTTGGATGTAATTAATTGTTACATTTATTAAAGCTCAAAACATTTCTTTTAGTTGACCCAAATTTAGACCTCTATTTTAAAAGCATATTTTCTATTATAAAATTGTTTAGAGTGTAGAGGAGGTCCATGGTAATCAAAAACGAACGTTTTCAGTTCAGTTTGAAAGGTTTTTACACCCCTTCCAGCCGTACAAAGCAACACTAGTTTAATTAAATTCTCAAGTAAAAATGAGCAACAGTCAAAAATTTGGCTTTGCTCTCAATCAACGACCACCGTAAATGCATTACAGTGATGGGTCAGTGTGACCTCCTGGCCTGTGGCTCGCTCGCGGTTTAATCCAAGAAGGGACAAGTGTGACACCGTGGTACTTATGTAGCAGATTTGTGATATTTCACAAATTAAACATAAAATAGTCCATCAGAAAGCTTTTTCTTAAGCTTATTTCGCATTTAAATAGTTCCAAGACTTCCCTGAGATGAGATTTGAAAAAACTAATGTAGTACTAAACTTTTGATTTTTCAATCAACATTTCTTACTCCATCAGGGATTCTTCATTAATTATTCCATAAATCCTTGCTACAAAATACATCTGGAAAATAGATAGGATCGTTTAGGAACTTAATGTCATTTTAAATGTTTATCCCCAGGACTTAATGTTTTCTCCATGCTAAAACATGAAACTCTGGTTCTGACCCTTGATGCCTTAGAACGGATAGAGACCAAGCTTTTGCAGCAACTTCACACTACAGAGAGATGCACAAAATTTGTCAATAAACGGAAACCTGAAGATTACCGCACTAAGCCTAAAGAAGACACTTTAATGTATAAGAAATTTAGCGTTCCTATAGAGTACTAATCTTAATATTCACTATACTGAAATATGTTCTGCGTTTACTGTAAATTTTGATGAGTTTATATAATAAATGAATTAAATCAATTTTTTCACATGTTCATTTTATTTCTTTTGGTGCTGTTTCTCTTTGTTTTGGTTTTGGGGGATATGTTATTGTTGTTTTTCTTTTGTAGTTAGTTGCCTTATTTTAAGTGATTTCATGTAATTGTATCCTTTAATTGAAATTAAAATTCAAAATAAAGATTAATTTTGGTCGTGCCCCACCCCCTTTGCAACTTTCACCAGAACTCATGCTCACTTTCCTTCCCCTTATCTTATACCTTCCTTCACCCTGATACAAAAACAAGTTTGAAAATGAACAACAACCTTTATTTTAAGCTATCTTACATTGGAGGGATAGGGGTGTGTATTTATTTATTTTTGATTTTTATTTATAAACATATTTATTTGTTTATTTTTTGTAAAGAGGAGTAAATTCAGGATTTTGTTGAGGACCAAGCACATTGCAGGTCTGCTTCAGTCGAGTTGGTTTCAAACTTTTGAATATTTTCCTCCTAAAAACATAACATTCATCTCTTATCTCTTCATTAATATGTAAAAAATTACACGTCATCTGTCAAAATGGATGTTCGGTGCTCTTTTGGGTGGACGTTTGTAGCTCAAATTCCTTATTCAAGAGCTTTGACCTTTAGATAAATCTATTGGTTTTTCAGGGATGTCTAGAGGTTGGGAAACAAAAGTTGTGCTTTCCTTTAGAATTCAGTGAAGTCAAAAGACCTAATTTAATGACCAGCTTGATTAGTCGAGGTGATCTGCATGGTACCTTTTCCTATTTTTAACACTACAAAAACTGATTGAGACTATCCATGGCTTCCAAAATGTACAAGAAAACATACGTTGAAAGCCAATGCTTTGTGAGTGAAAGCAAAGGTTCTTGTCCATGAGCTACGAGGAATTTATTTCACTTCCCCATCAAAATATGAGTTCATATATAAACCTCTCAAACAACTCTGTGTCTCATAGAATCAGATTACTTGCACAAAGTACAAAGAACCAACAAGCTATCACTAATAACTCTTGCTTTGTTTTACAGTCGGCCACATGCATTTACATGCCTATACTCCATGGCTTGTCATTAGCTGAAGAGTAAAGAGCACTGAAGAATAAGCCTACCCTGGTGATTACTCAGCCAGTTCCGACATTGTCTGGCCACATATATTTATCCTGAATTTATGCATAGATTTAGATTTATTATTTAAAATGGCGTTAACTCTCACACTCACAAGGTCCAACATTTCAGGGTACTGCCATCGACATACAACAAGGCAAACAGTTGCAAACACATCTTCTTAGCGGTTAATGAAAAACTGAAGATTTTTGTTCAAGTTCAAGAACAATATCTTGTCAATAAGACTTTCTTAGAGGTACACCTCATACTTATCAACTCTTCTGCCTTGGAAAATAATCTCTCTGATGGAACTGATGTGGCAGGCACACCCATGAATTGTTTTGCCAATAAATAGAATTTAGGGAAAATAGGCTCTCTGCGTTTCCACCATAGAAGAGGGTCTTCATTCCGTGGTATGATAGATTCTAATAATAATAATAACAATAAATCGAAATGAAATAAACTTTAAAGATCTAACGATCAATTGAGAGGTAAAGTAAAACGGTGCGGCGGAGGTGAATAGACCATATGGAAAGAAAGTGCGAACATGATGAAGATTTTAAATTTAGGTGACAAACATTATAATAGTCTAGTCCCATACTGATTATAGATAGATAAACAGTTCAATTAGGCCCCACCTTCTTCGTCAGTGAGGATGCGACCAGGAGAGGAAAGTGCAAATAGAGTAGCGTCTCATTGCAAGTTAGTGCGTAGTCTAGCGAACTTTGTTAGATCTCCCTTACTAGCTAAGTTCGAACTTCAAGATTGAACTCACCAACCAAGATCTAAGTTCGAAAGAAAAGTGTAAGTTCTATAAGTTTGAACTAATGATCGAACTCAGCCCGGTTTTAGTAATAACTAATACATCCACGTATTCTTTTTCCCGAGCGAAGCCGAGTACCCAGTTAATTATTATGAAAGATTGTTGTCTAATTTATAGAATTGAATTATGCTATTGTTGTCTTATGTGACATGTTCATTTCTAACGTAATTAATTACATGTATTTAATACTAGTTAATCTTTAAACTTTAATGAAATTTATTTCTATCCAAATTCTCTTTTTCTGTATCGATTATCCAGCACTTTCTTTCTTTCCCTTTCTGATTAAATTAAGCCCAAGTTCTGTATCATAAACATTTTAGATTGACCTAGTCTCCATTAATAACAGAAGATAGAAAGAAAAAGTAATATAATCACTAGTATCATTGATTTGGTCAGAGGGCACCCTGTGCTTGAAAATATGTCATCAAATTTTATCTGTAGTGGGTGAGTTGTGACAATTCTCTGTGATGGATCTTATTACAGGTGTGTGATATGCATTGCTTAAGTGGCTGAAACACCCAAAATTTTGGTTACAAAAAATTAATGAAATGCAATAGGTCTACATTATGAACTCGAATCAATTTTCTCCCATACCAGTATTTCAGATTCCTTTCTTTCACTTTCACATCAAACTCAAACATGATGTGCAACTACAAGTAATTATTTAATAAAACAAACGTTTGATCATTTCACTGTAATGTAACAGAGTTCCGTGATTCTGTCCTTTTACCACAGGTGCATAGCATTGCCAGTAGTGAAGGCAGTTCGTATGGATTTTTCTCAGATTTTCTGGTTCTCCGCTAGATTTCTATTTCTATTTATAGTGCATGTTGTAATCATTAAGGATGGTGATTTGAACCATGACCCCTCAAAAGGATTCTTTGTCAGTGGGTGATGGTGTATGGCTGTGTGCCTCAAAAATGATGTAGGCTATCAATCTTGAATTGGTACGACAAACACTGTTTTTGTTAGAATTATTTGAACCCAACAGCAAAGTTAGAAAGAAAACTAATAGACGAAAACAAGAAAATGCGAATCTTTTAAAAATGAAGTCAGCGTAGGTCTAATGACAATTTGGTAGTTTCTACCATCAAATTTGTCATAACATTAACAGTAACAGGTGGTAAATATATGCTAGTCAAATGCAACATCCAACAACTTGGTTAAAAATCATATTATCTAGAAATACTACAAATACTGATAATTTGTAATCATTAGTAAATATTTTTTAATTGCAAAACAATGAATTAAATATGGTCAAGCAAGTGATTAACAATGTAGTAACAATGTAACATTCTTCGTTCAAAATGAAACTGACCGAAGTTCAAACTTAACAAAAAGCAATTCCACTGACATTGTTTTTCTTTTCTTCCTCTACCCATTTTTTCCTTGGAATCAAACGAGAATGTGACTGACTGTGACACAAAATGTCAATTCAAGGCCTGCTGACGATATCTTGTCAATAACTTGATGATGTAATTTAATGTTTACCACGAATAAATTATAAAAACACCACAACAATGTTTGTCATACCAATACCACTTTGAGAAATTAAATCTGTTGCATTATTAATTAGTCACCAAGCTGTACATCATTACCTGTTGCCATTGGATCTAATCATCTTTCTTCTTTGCTGGCAATTTAGATCAAATGATAAAGTTGGAGCTTTGTCCATCATGAAATTAGCCTCACGTTTCAGGTAAGGGACATTTAAAATGTACAGTTCATTCATCGACAACTGTCCGATATCAAGATAATCCTGTCAACTTCTTGATAAACGTGCGAGTAAACAAGAAATCCCCTCAATATCGAAGGGTTCTCAGTATAGGTGTCAGATATTTGACGAGACCAGTTGTTTTCCCATGGGTGAACTGTTAATTATCAGTTCAGTACAACGAGGAAGTGGCCTCTTTGATGTAGATGGAGTTTAAAATGCACGTCTTAATCTTAAAAATTTTCTAAATATTGGTTAAATCGAAAAAATAAGTTGATCTTCGTAATCAGCGACCCAAAATTAGTAAAAAAAATACTGTGGGGAACGGTTTAATGAAATTTAATGCCGGATTACCTAGTTTTAATTTTTTTAATTTCGCACCAACTAGCTACAATAGTTACAACAGTCCAAGGACTAACAGTTTATGGATTTTTTTTTAAACGTTCGTCTAAATGGAACTTCTCTCGTCGACTATCAATTCAACGATTATCCATATCAAGCGTCTGTCAGTAAACTGTTAGTTTGTCGATGAATGAACGGTACATTTAAAAGGGCCCTAAAAGAAATCAGAGTGGTAAGATATATCGGTTCTGAAGACATTTGTGATTTATAACATGTTGTCTTTCACCCACGACATGCAACACCTTTTATCATCACAAACATGGAGATAAAACAGGAAATTATGGAAGACTGATCACAAAATGCATAATAGAGAGCTTTATTTCTTTAAAATATTTGATGTACAGACGTGGTAATAACTTAAAACATATTCGCATGTTTTTGAGCAATTTCATAAAAGAAAATAACTTGCATCATAATTAAAAAGCCTCCTGAATTTGATGATTTTTTAAAATATTTTAAATCATGCATCCAGATATTTTTTTCTTGAACAGAATTCACAATACTTTGCTAAATTAATGCTCTACTGAATCTTTATGCTGCTTTGTAGCATTTAAGAAAACTTTGCTTAACACTATTTACACATAGCTTTATTATGAATCCCCCTCCCCTTGATTTTACCTATCTAAAAACAAACATTTAATTTTTTTTACAACAAACTGTTATACTTTATTCTTTCTAGGAAGATGAAAATAGTAATGGAAAAATGATTGTGGACTTTTCTAGTCTACAGTGGCAAAGACTGAAAAGTTGGCATTTCAGTAACAATTTTTAATCAAATGTATTGGAAACAGTATCATCTTGTGGCTCTTCCATTCCTGAACGCTATCCTTTTACAATGTTTAATTCTCTTAGACAGTTCTGGTGCTATGAATTTTTTGTAATATTTTGGAAGGGGAATTCCAATGCAATTTTTACTATTAAATTTTTTTTGTGATAAGGGATAATCAGTAGATTTATTATCCTTAATTTACCAAAATGGCGTTCAATTTTCATACATCATAATATAACAAATTGTTTGTCAATTTGTATAGAATTTTAAAATCTAAGCCATGAAGTGCAAATCTTTTTATTTATTCAAAAAGCCTTCAATTTTGGGTAAAATTAAACAAGTTGTAGGTGGACACCAACCACAATCAATTTAAAAGATTCAATGTCATTAGTATTTAATATAAAGTTGATCTATAAATACTTTAGCATATTTCTTTTAAACCCCTCATGCTCCCACATAATATATAAACCAAATTTAATGTTAAAATTTTTTACCCCTCATGATATATTCTCTGGTTTGTTAACACCTATGCCCTGACACCAACCCCACCCCTGCCCTTCATTTAAATGGATATCTTTTCTATGTTCTTACATTACAATTGAGGGCAAACAAAACAAAATTATCTGGTTTAATATAGAGTCAAAATAACGAGGAGCAAATCATTCTCACAAATCTGACCAGGGCTGGCAATCAAGGTTTGTGTACCCATTGCTAAGTACAATTTAATCAATGCATGTTCATTGTAGAATTATTAAAAGGGGGTAATAGAAAGCTTATTTCCCTCAACAATACTTTAATTGAAGATGGATTCTACAAAATCTTTCAATTTAAAATAGGCATCTCATTACAGAGAGCAATAAGTTAATGGCATGTTGTTATACATTAGGCATTTCTTTTAAATTAAGTTTGTAAAAGATTTAATGTCTGAAATCATACTTTTGTCATCATATAAATATACAAATATAATGCTTTATGAAGCATCTACAGTTTTACAGTCCAGCTTAAATTTCATGATAAAATCCATGAATGGGCATCTCGTAATTTTGACATGCTTGGCGAACTTTCCATCTCAGATTTCCTCGTATTTTTTCATGAGGCGGAACATACAAGTTTGGAACAAATACCTTTTGGGGCAGCTGTAGATGAAGCAAAGGAATCTATTGTGATGATTTATGTTTTGTAATAATTTTTGTCATCTTAATTCATAGGGTGAAATTATTTTTTTTTCTATTGCATATGGTAAATGCAGAATCTAATATGCATGAAAAGTTATTTGCATTATAAAACGTCTATCAAACTTGACAAATTTAAAAAAGAAAAATTGTAGTAGATTGAATCTGCAGCCACATTAGGCATTCATAAGTGAAATCATCCAACCCATTTCCAATTTAGTACACACATAATCTTGAATGATGAATTAGACTGACAAAAAATAGAGTTTGCCAGCAAACATTGAAAAGTCTGAAAGAGAGACTCACCTGCACATCAAATTGTTCCATCAATTTAGCTCTCACAGTTTTACGCAGGATGTGACGATGATCTTCACCAATGGCTGGCTGGGCTTTCCAAAATTTTTCATACATCTGAATGCGGGCGTTTCTGTTTGTTCTTACTAAATTCCTTGTATGGGGAGGCTCTTTATTGCACTTGATTACTTTTAAAAAAAGAAAAAGAAGGAATGAAAGAAAAAGGGAAGGGGATGAGGAAAGGAGGAGTAGTGCAGACAAATTTATTTATAATAAATCAAAAACCACAAGCAATAATCTATTCTTTAAAATTAAAAAAAAGCAAAAGAAAGATCACTGTGCTTTGTCTCATTAAATATTTTGACCACTCACGCAGTTTGACTGAAGATTTAAAAAATATGCAACTTTTTTTGGTGAATGATATACAATACCAGTAAGGATAATTTAATGCTCTTTCCAATGTCTATTTACTTTTCTGCTTAATTATAACTCAAACAAGCATTTTTTTAAATGTTAAACCAAATCTGAGACCTCCCTGTATGCTTTTTGACCTCCCCATCTTCTCAAAATAGCCCAATGAAACAATACATACCAAAGACCTCTTATCACTTATCGCTATCCATTAGATTACATTGAAGCACATTGCTAAACTCAAAGGTTATCTGTTTATTGACAATACTAGCAGGGTTCATACACATATTTCAAAATGAAAATTAAGGACTTTTTAGTGACCAGGGTAAAGCGAGGGCATTGGGTCATTGTCTGTGTCTACAGCCAAACTGTCATGATTTTCATCTTCACTTGAGTTGCAGTCATAGCAGTTACATACGCACATTTATAAGAGCGGCCACAGAGAGAACGCTTTTTTCTGTATTTACGCTGCTGAGCTCTGTCCAAAGCATAAATTGAGTTCATATTTATCATTTGATAAAAATTTATCAAAGCATTCAAAAGCCTGCGAAGTCAGCGCTTGTTTCATAGGAATAAAATAGTAATTCCTAATGACGCTTTTTTGGTACCGTCATGACATGTCATTATTGTCATCACCTCTCGACCCCCTGTGCCCCGCCACTGGGCATAAATTGACCTTACTTTCCATGACCAATATCTTCAACAGATTGACCACACTCAAATCTGATGACATTTTTTAAACCAGGGGCCATAAATTAAGGTAAGATCCAAGCAGAATCGATATTCTTCAATAATAAAAAAAATTATTTTTAAAAACCTAGATGAAATTTATAGTTTAATATTAGGTAGTCCAAACTGCCGCGATCGCAGTGATCGGCCGGTGGAAACAGCTGATTTTGCTTAACTTCACCCTAGTA
>JASKDV010179613.1:0-12643 GCA_032466395.1 Aegires albopunctatus
GGGTCATACCCGAAACGTCAGTTTTGTTTTGTTTCATTTTGCAGAGCTCACTACCCAATTTGTGTGCCTATATTTTAATAATAATAATATGTATGATGAAGGTAAGGCACCTCCTATATTACCAATGCTGATGTTTCCATTCATTGCTACAGTGTGTTCTTCTTGGGAAAATGGGTCTTGACGTAAGGCTGCACAGAAGGTACGATTTTGGTTTCAGAAAAGTTAGCAGCTATACCATCGTTTGCCTCCAAATATTTGCTAAAATTTTCTTCAAACATTAGCTAATGACCATAAATGTCAAGTCATGGTAAATAAAACTGTTAACTTACATTATTATATATGGGAGCCTAGATCTAGATTGATTGATATTGGAGCCATTTGTCCTCGATAACCCCGGGACAGGCAGGTCGCTCATCAGGTCAGGTCTAGGGTAAAAATAGTTTTAAGACCAGGTTCTCATTTCTAAATTTAAATCTTATAAAATAATCTACATTTTCGTGCTCAAGGTATAAATACCAACAATTTAGGTGAGAATTGAACCCGATACCTTACAGGCAGGCCACTTCAACTTTTTTAATCACACTGCCAATGTGCTTCTAAAGAAAAGTGATAAACGTAAATAGATCAGAGAAAAATACTCTGAAATCGTGAAGGAAGGTTACCAAGAACAACAAAAATGGAAATTAAAGAAGACAACCACACACAATTTTTGAAATAAAAATAAAATTAACTTCAGAGCCAACAAATGCTATTGTTTGTAAGATCTTTATTTTTCGTGAAAAAGTATTTATTTACAAAAAATATCAATCATATTCTTCTAAAATGGTAGCAATATTAATGAAAAATGTCAAATTTTTTGTCTTTATAATAAGGTATCTCTTTAGTTAACTCTTTTAATATCGGTCTCGATTAAAAGTTAAAAGAGCTCATACATATGATTATGAATAAGAATTTCTTCTTTAAATTTTCATATATATGAAAGATATTTAAAACATATCCTTGCTTAAAATAATTATAAATTTACATCTTAATAAATAAAAAATAAAAGACATTTGCTCGAAAAATGAGTATAAGTATAAGCAAGGTTTTGTTAAATCTGAAGCATTAGATTGACATTTAACCTTTTCACGATTCACGCAATTAAATCATCGAAATAATTATCGGGATTTACAAATAAATCATAATACTAAACCTTTATATAAGATAAAAGATGTCATGAAAATGTATTTTTACAAGGTAGAAGCCATTGAAGAGACTTTTTTGAGAAACACATCAAATTGTAAAAATGACCTAATTGAGATAATGCTGTGTTTTTTGTTTGTATGTTTATTTTGTTCTTTAATTAATCGTATTTCATACAATAATGCCTATCTTTGTGACTTACTTATAAATTAAATTTATGATTCCTACAACAAACAGATTCATTTTGAATGAGTTTTTGTACGTCTTACATTAAAATTTGATTTTGAAATAATGTTGCTTCATATTTGAATACCGCATTTCAAGATGTTATGCTAAAGACGTTATGAATGATCCTGAGATTTTGATTTAAACAATTGTCAATAACCAATCATCATAAAAAAAAATTAAAAAATGAATATTTCAATACAGTCCAAATGCATGTGTATAATTAAGCCAGTGGCATTAATGCATTACAATAAATTGAATATAATTTATACATCTCCTCATTAAACAGTATAACAAGAATACCTTTTTCAGTCTATGAGATCACAAAAAAATGATAATTTTTACAAAATATACCATGAATTTCACTTTGATAGTTACAAGTCCACTGATATGAAAAATAAAATAAAAACAATTGGACAATGGCAAGAAGAGAGAAACTTGCTGTATTTAAAGAAAGTTGGTTTTGTTTGGCCAAATAAGATGAGATAGATGGAATGTCTTTTTGATGAAATGTGATAAAGTAAATGTAAATATGTTGCATTTTAAGAAAAAAGTTTAGGGAATGTTTCATTGAATAAGATCATTGATTTTCATGTAAAGGCATGAACTATGTAGCATTGGAATGTCAAAGCTCAAAACACGTATCACACCACCAACCCCCACTCCCTCACCTAACAACCACTTTCATTAAATTAATACTCTCTCACACACACACCTTATAACCCTCTTGTTCTAAGTGTGTGGATTTCATTTACAAGAATTTTAATGGAAATGTAACACCTTTGTGAATTAGATACAGAAACCAGTCCCTGACGACATAACCATTTATCTTAAACTCTCCATTTTAGGTTCCACTTTCAAACCAAAAGCATTTCATTGTGGTTTTAAAAATCATGTACATTTTTCTCTGAGTAAAAATGAATTGTCTTGAATGATATGTACAAGAAAGGAAAAACAATTGAATCAGTGATATGTCAAATAAACTCTATACTTGTCATAAATCTTATAAAAACTATTTGCAGCAAAGGAATGTGTCATCATTATTTTGAAAAAAAATTAAAACAAAACAACAACACTCCATTAAGTAACACAATGAATCAACACAGTATGTTTAGAATTTGAGCATTCTAATATTGAGTAATTTGATTCTTCCTTCCCGATAATGAATAGCTATATATGCTAATGCCTTAAGTTTTTTTGGGGTGTTTCTTTTATACAGTGGAATCATCAAGAGGGATCCTATCTCTTATAGCCTTATTATAGGAGCTTGGAGGGTGTACAGAATTGGGAGTCGATGACCTTTCTGGTGGAACTTCAGAGCTTTCACCTCCCGTATAGAAGGCAACGTTGTTCCTGTCTGGTGTGTATCTGATGGCGTTGGGATGAGAAGGAGATAAGGCATTTGCGGTTCTGCTGGGAGTCGGTGACAGAAATGCAGGCTCGTCATTATCCATTTCCATCACTGTGAGGAATTAAATAAAAAATAAAAAATCAATTTTGAAAGTTGAAAAAAATCTGTGAAGAGCAAAATGAAGTCAACAAAAGAACACCTGACATGCTTTGACATACGATTGCCTTCCAAACTGTTGCAGAATGTTTTTGATATACGAAACAAAGTTCATTGTCATAATATCAAAAGAGCCCACCTCCCTCCCACCACTGTACTCCCTAAAATTAACTCACACTGAAAAAACAAAACAAACCTAGTACAACCTTAATCAAAAAACAAAATCAAGCCTTTGAAACAAGTTAGATTTAGATTTGTCAGCCCCAAATAATCCAATAAAACCTAAAAAAAAGAAGAAAAATAAAAGGAAAAGGAAAAATTGAATAGACAAGGAACAACCCCGAGCCCAGGTCTACTAGTTACTTCCCTTCCCCCAACTCCCTCCTAAAAAAATACAAAAAAAACAACAAAACCTGAACTAAACCCCCAAAACAAATTCAAATCCCTTACACAAGTTGGATTGAGGTGGAAGATCATTGTATCCACTTTTGGTTGTAACCCTCGTGATGGTTTTCCTGGTAACTTGAGGATTTTCCCCAGGCTTAGGATCTGTTGGATCAGGCACAGTATCCGTCCACACAACCTTGTTCAACGATATTATTAGGAAAGCATGGAGTAAAATCTAAATCAATAAAGTCTTCCTTTAAAAAATTAAATTAAAAAATCACAAGGGAAAAGAGAGATGACATTCATTGCAATTCAAAGACATGGTGAAGAAGGAGTAATATCAGTGGTATGTTCGTTCAACTCCCCATGTGGTTTCTGGGTTTCTCAACTGAGAGGAGAGAATAGAACTACAGCAAGTGTGCTCCCCTTGCTTTTCGTATGAGGCGAGCGACTAAGGGTTGAGTTGCAAAGGGTAGTAAAGAATGGCACTCTCCATCTCAATGCCGTGTGTGATAAAATACAAGGCTGCAAAGGGATAGGTCATGTCCTCCAAGATATGGGGGTTTGCGAGGGCCTAACTAACCATCATGTAAAAAAAAAAGAAAAAAGTTACAGAAACCATTATCACATAATGGTAGAGGCCCTTTGCCTTCTAGAGGGTTTGCAGTAGTAATAGTAGTAGTATTTTTTTCAACATGATGAAAAATCATGGCAAAATACTTATCAATGAAAATGAATTTACTAACTTCATTATGAAGGTTGACGTTGGCTTTATAAAGTTAAATGTCTAATCAAAAATGTTGGACTATCTTTGGTATAAATCTTTAAAATGGTATACCATAAATGATTAAAACTATACTATAATTCATTAAAAAAATTATTAACTGACGAGATTATCAAAATAATTTTAATGTGAAATCTCACCTGATTTGTCTGTATCCCAGTGTCAGGGTCAGTGCCGGATTTCATTGCCACGGAGCGATGACCTTGATCTGAAGTTGGTGGCACTACTCCTCTTGCTATAATGTCCAAGTCGTGGTCCCTATTGTGTTTTCCTTTACTCCGCTTAGAGCCTCCACTTAACCTATTTTCATTGCGTGAGAAAGGATCAGAATTTTTTCTTCTTCGTTCTCTTGGTGAAGACGTTTTTTCTGGTGATAATGTGTGTTCCACAGCAAAAGCTGTTCTACGATTTCCATCAGAAGTGGGAACATTCTGAACAACATATGCCCCCTGAGTTGCTGGCGGGCCCCCCGTTGGAGCAGTTTGATATGCATATGCATACGTTTGAGCTCCAGGAGCAGCGGGGGCAAATTGCATCGCAGGAATAAGTCCATAAGGCATGAATCCACCTTGGTAAGCTGGGGGTGCTTCATCTCTGTAACCAGGGTAGTTGATACCTGCAACTTGCCCTGAAAAAATTGGCTCAAAAGCTTCAGGAGGCATTGCCAGAGGATCAGGTTCCCTCTCTCCAGCCCTCTTAAATTTTGGAGATTTGTCAGCCTTTTTATGCTTTCTTAAACTACTGGTTGGTGATATATCGTCATCTTCTATACTAGCCCTAACCCCTGCATTGACGTGAAGAGGACTGCTTATTGTTTCCAGATCGGGTTGACTTTGAAGATCCATTGATTTGTAACGTTCCAGATGAGGTGAGTCATCCAGTTTATCTTCTTCTGGTAAAATTTCATTCTCCTTCCGCCGGCTTTGCTTGGGAGATTCCGCCCCTCCACCTATTGGTCTCTTTTGAAGAGTCAGGTCATCAACATCTGTTTCAGTCTCATCTCCATCCTGCTTCCCTGAATCTGATTCGAAAACATCATCAATAACCGTTTCTTTTGCTGGTTGCCTTGCCACTGAATTTGCTTGAGAATTATCGTAATCAGGAGTTCTGGAAGAACCATCGTATCGTCTGTTGTACCCACGGTCTGCAGGCCTATAACGCTGACCATCTCTCTGCTGATTATCATATTCATAAGGCTCGTAATCCCTGTTTCTGTTCGCATTTTGGTAGTCGTTCCGATTTCGATTTGCATTTCGGTAGTCATACTGAGGAGCATTGCGTTGGTGGTACCTGGAACCCGTTCCCTGATTCTCAATATTTCCTCCTGTTACCGTATTCCACACAACTGGATCCTAAATAAATGATGTAATGCTGAGACAACAATCTTATATAAGTATAGGAAATACTAATATGCAAAAATAACCCAAAAGTATAAAAATCATTTTATATTTTGCTTTTTTCCCTCTTCAATCAATATGGTGGCAAAATTTCTTATCATATCCATATCATCTTATCAGGGGTTAAGGGTGATATAGGAACCAATGCCTTTAAATGCCCAAAAGGTAAATAATATTCAGAGAAATACTTAATAACAAAATATTCTTACAGGGATTATATGCAATACAAGACATAAGATGATTGTATGAACCATGGTGATTGATGAAGTAGGACATGAGCATTCATATAATACCGACAACAATGGGTGAAATAATCAATGAACATACTAAATGAACGTAATAATATGGAGATAGTAGTCTAAAACAATCTATAGTGCATATTATATATTAGATTTAAGTCAGTATTTTTGTATCTAAATATATTTTTTTTAATACATGTCCATGGATTTTTTCTACTTTCAAAAGCAAACAAACTCAACCCTGAGAAAAAAAAATGGAAATCCAGCTCCTTGTGCAAAGTGTGAAGAATTTAAGAATTGTTTAAGGCGATAATCATGCCTTCTATTAAAGAGATCTCAAAATAGAGTTTTTTATTCTAGGAGATCAGTAAGACTTTTAATTACAGCTAAGGAGTAAGGGACATCAAGATTAAGCCTGTCATTTTTAGATTGTGTCTCGAGTGCAATTCACATTTTGACAGAGTTTGTTATTCTCAGAGATCAGTAAAGTTTTATTTTACAGCAGATATGCTAATAAGCAAAGGAGTGAGGGACATCGAGATTAAGCCTGTCATTTTGAGATCGTGTGTCTCAAGTGCAATGCCCATCTAGACTCTAAGTGATGAGTCCTCGGATAAGATTTTACACAATTTTTCTCACCCATCCGAGGTGTACCTTGGGTACAACTTAAGCTGGAAGAAGAACCAGGATAAGGTTCAACTGACATTGCATATTCAGCTTTAAACCTGATAATAAGTATTACTAGGTAGTGCAGGTGGCGATGGGAGGATTGGTGGAAGAAAGGCATTGGAGAAAGGAATGATCCACTTACATTAAAATTAATGAGACCTGGTTTTCCCCTGTCATTTGCCAGTGCTTTATTTTCCACTCCTGGCGATAGTTTTTTTTCAGAATCTCTCACAAATCCATTTTTTTCTTTAGACTTTAGCACACCCATAACTGTCAAATAAAAATTCAGAGGAATGAGTAATTAAAAAGATTATTACATGAGCTCGATACTCAATTCTATAAATAGTTTTAGTCTTGCCATTTCACAATTCCTATACTTTATGAAGCATTAAAATTTATGAAATAATTTAAAAATCAATATCACTTCTCTCGTTTGTTGTAAAGAACCTAGTTTTAATCCAGAACGCCCTCTCTAATACGTATTTCTGTAATCCGAATCCCTCTGTAATCTGAACCATTTTCTGGGAACAAATGTTTTTCTTAATATTTCGTAATGTTCCCTAATCCGGAAAATTCTGTAATCCGAACAAATTGCTGGGAACGAAGGTGTTTGGATTAGAGAGGGCAGACTGTATGTAGATCTAGCCTATGGGAAAAATGACAAATAGAGTCATGTAACTTTCGTTACTTGTAAGATTTAATGTGATTAATGCAAAAAAATATAACTCATAACCCAATAATTTATTTCAATTCCCTCTGCTGTTTGGTATCTTTGACATTTAAGATAAGATAAGATAAGATAAGATAAAGATAAAATATTATTATTCAAGAGGAACTATTGGTTCACAATTTGATTGATGGCATAATGATAAACTTAACAGCAGCACACGATAGCGCATATAACATAATAAAACATATTCCTTCTATCAAACGCACTGCTTCCCTTACACATACATCTGATACATTAATTGTGCTATTGAAGGGGGGTTCGGATAGCTCAGTGGTTAAGGTGCTCGCCTACCAAGCCAAAGGTCCCTTGTTCAAAACCGTGCAGGCTTGAATTTAAAATCCAAATTTTTTTCCGGGTTTCCTTCTGCACCCTATCCTTAAGTTGCTAGGATAAAGAGTGCCAAGTCCTATTGGAGACGGACTATAATGTGTATAATATACGCATGTAAAAGAACCCTTGTCTGGTTACAAGGCGGTCTAGGAATACACTGATATCACCAAAGTAGTGGACATGGGTAAAATTCAATACAACAACAGCAATTGAAGGATAATGCGTAATAAACCATTTTTGCAGATTTATTAATGCTGGTTTTGGCATAGTAGCAATTCAAATGAGGATATAATAACTTTATACTCAAGCCATACATGTTTTATGAACACCTGGCCAAAACGACATAACTTACTTTATGATGACAGTACCTTTGGTGGATTTCCTTTAACTTGTATATAATATACTGTTTCGAATGAAACAAACAAAATGCGCATATAAAGTTGTGCCTACAACAATAAATTCCGGTTTACTGAAATAAGCAGTTACAGTCATGTCATACTTACCCCTTCCAGTGCAGCAACACCACAGAAAGAGGATTATCAGAGCTATAAGAATAAGACATCCAAAAACGATACCGATGATGGCACCAATTGATATGCTCTCCTTGCCATCATTAGGAGTTGTGACATCACGATCCTCTGAGGAAAAATTCCAGAGCTATTAGCGAGGACTATAAAAAGATAAATTGAGTAGAATACGTTACGTAAAGTAAATGAAAAATCCAACTTCTCTCAATGTATTTCAGATAACCTTGAATGATGAACTCCATGATCTTAATTATATTTTGATGAATGAAGTTTGCCAATCATACGGAATGAACGATTATTGCTGACATGTTTAATAATTGGTATTCTCTTTCATCAGTTTGTTAAACATTGATTCATTCAAAGGGCAATTAAAGGTCATGGTGGGAATGAATTGAGGAAAAATTCTTATAATAACCATAGGTCATTGGTCGTAGGTCATTGGTCGTAAGTTAAGAGACTTTATTCAGTTTCTTCATTCCATGCCGGTGTGAATAAGTATAAGTGGCCATTATGGCAAAGTTTTCTCTGTTAGAAAAAAATGTTCAAGCCAAACTGGCTGCATGTCTTGCCATATCTGCTATGTGATGCTGTCAACCAGGGTAAGTATTAAGCCATTGCATAGCGCTTACAAATCTCAGCAATAAATGCTGTGTAAAATGAACTTGCACTTGATATAAGTGAGGGAAAGCGCTTGCCTGCCAAGCCAAAGATTCAAATTAATTGAAACACGTACAGGCTTGAATTTGAAATCCAATTTTTCAGGTATCCTTCACAAGTGATCCCTATCCATAAGTTGCTAGGATAAAATGAGTGCCAAGTCCAATCAGAGATGGGCCATAAGCTAGAATGTCTTATGTGTCATATATGCATGTACAAAAGAACCCTTGGCTGTTTATAAGGCAGATTTGGAAAACCCTGATATCACCAAAGAAGTGAAAAAAGACAAATTCAATACAATTATAATGTTTATATAATTTGAACTTTATTGTTTGCTTCTAGGTCAGCTGAGCAAGGGAAAGAAAAGGCACTTACTCCAAGGCTTGATTAAAAGACTGAATCTGTACTCTGGCTGATAAAACACGGGTGGAAGAGTAAGGCGAACAGTAATCTCATTTGTCTGAGAGTAAATGATCTTTGAACTTTGTGAAATCCGTTTCTGAATGAAGACATATAATACAAGACCAAGTAAGCTTTTGTTTTTAATGCTAACATAAATGAAAAATATAACATTACTGAACATTAATATGAAAATTAAATTTAAACAAACACTATTTAAGAAATCTTTACTTTGAGACCTCAAAAATGATAAATTTCTTTAATATATAAATTGTAGTTTATGAAAAAAATATTCAAGTTTTTAAATGGTTCTTTATGAAAATAAAGAAATTTCACAATTATAATTTATCTATGCTTGTAATGACTGATATAATGATTATAATTGTGGACATCTTAGTTCAGTTGGAGGGAAACTGTGGAATGTTTATTCACAAAGGTAGGTTATGATGTAATAAATATCATTCATCAAACAGAATTCTCTCTCTCTCTCTCTCTCTCTCTCTCTTAATATCTTCTTGCTATTCATCTAAACCAGCAGTTCTCAAATTTGGGACAATGCTCCATGAGGGGACTGCAAAGTGGTTTCAGGGAGACTGCAAAGTTGAAATCATTGACTAATTGCGATATTCAGCAAATTGTGGTTAATCTAAAAGGGTCCATGAGCCATCTAAAACATTGTAAAGAGATCGCCATGTAACAAATCTTTAAATAGTTTGAGAACCACTGATTACTTGCCTACTAACAGCTGGTCCCAGTGGCCAACCATCAGCAGGGAACCCACATGACAACTAATTTATCATTCTAAGTCAGTCAACTCATTCTATGCTGCTATGTTGTAATCACAAGAGGTTGCTTCATTGATTTTAAATATAGGCCCTGGATAATTTTATTTTTATTTCAAGTTGGCTCCTTTTGATTCCACTAATCTGCTAAAATCACAGTGACTGAATTTTGTACAGTGCAATACGCATATACTGAAGCTGCTGGGCCTTCTGATACGTCGACATAAGCGAGATATCGATGATCAACTAATAGATAATAGGAAATAACTAGATTTTATTGGTCCAGGTAAAAAAATATTTTCATCATAATTGACAGCCCTAGCACGTGGGATTTCATTGGTCAAAAGCATGCAATTTCATTGGCATACACAGGTCTAGGAGATGGTAACATTGGTAGAATAGCAAGTGTTTTCATTAGTGACTTTCACCAATCAATTTACCAGATATCACTTGTAATTCAAGTTGTTTATATTACCCTTATTATTGTCTTTACCAACACAATTGGGATATTAATTTATATGTTTTATAAGAAGTTTTCATCAAATTTAAAGCAATTTATGTTTTTTTTTCTTTCCTAATGATATATATAAGAAAAACAATGGGACTTTATGACGTTAGCATAAGCAGAATGTTGATATAAGCAATGTTGATAATTTTCATATGTGGGCTAAAATGTTTGTAAGTAGTTAATCATTTAATAATCAATACAATCAAAAATTAAGATATTAACTTACGATATATCTTCCTGCACTTTTTCGACCCTCAAAGATGTCAACATATATGCCACCATCTTTGATACTGTATTGTTCCACTTCTACTTGCAGTTTGTTACTCCCATCATCGCGAGTATACATAGATCTCAAATACACCGCACAATTTTGAGGGGGATTGGTTGGGGATACAGCTCCTCTAGCATTCAATTTGATACCATCGTCACCGACATTGATATCGCGACCACACGTTGATAATTCATCCATGTCATCTGTAGAATATTCACACCAAAAATTACTTTAAATTTTCCCTTCGAAATTACTCCTTGACAATGTTTCCATTTTTCAAGCCATGTCTCATTGTCCTACTTTTTCAGTGCGGCTATTTTTACCTGTGTTTATTGTCACCTGAAGTGCCAAAATCAATCGAAAAATCTAGGCAATGATATTAAAAAAAACATTTTACTTAAATCATTTTATATCTAATTAAAATTTGTGATTTCATCATCAAAATTGAATCGAATCTTGATATTTTCTAGACATTTTTCAAGTTGAAGTTTAAAACGAATCATCTTTCCCTTCAAAGTGAAAATCTCCACTGATCTATGACAAAACAAATTAATTAAATTTCCTATTTGAGATATTACCAAGGGGACAATTCTTTTATTTTTTACAAGGTCTATTCCAAGGAAAAACTGGAATATCCTAGACATCAGGTGGGCAATAGGGGTATACTATCTTGTCCAAGGAAAAAAACAGATGCCGAAGTGGGACTCAAGCCCGGGACCTCCAGTTCACAGTGCAATGTGACATAATACCTCCACTCATAAAATAAAAATCAAGATCAAGATGGGTTCTTAAAGTTTGTATTTTCAAATCTACTCTTGACTCACTAGATCGACATCAATTAACTCCCTGACGGATAAGTCATCAAATATAACCCCAGGGGTTATAACAAGAGTCCGATAATCGGGAGAACCCCGATCTACTTCTAGTTGTAGAATTCTAGTCTTGGGGTCAAATGAAGGAAAAGAATTACTATTACCTGAACACCAACGGAACACAGGACAGTTTTGCTGGTTTTAGTTTCCAACACGTAACGAGCTTAATGATAGGCATGGCACAAGGGCTTACTTATTCAAAACATAAGAAATTATTCACACATAAAAGTTCTTTAAAGTATAATTATTATATCTGTGAGCCCTACCCTAAGCTTACGACCTGAAATCTATGAACTTACAGTAACATATCAGGGTTCTACCTTATGCCAGACATTATAAACTGTAAAACCCAATACTTTTACTATCAATCAACATATCAACTTATCAACGCTTCTATTTAAATGATCTTAGTGCATGAGGAGAATATTGTGTAAAGAAACTTTCCCAGGGACTCAACATTGGACCAAGAACGAGCTGTAATTAACCATTCTCCCATATCATCGCCTGCAAACAATATTTTTGATAATAATCAATTAATTGTTGAGTTTATTTTCATCAATCCATACTTACATTGTCTTTGGCAATAAATGGATAGACTCAAAAGAGTAAAAATGTAAAGCGTCAAAATTTTGCTGCCAACTTCCATTGTGAAAACAATTAGCTGTGATGGGTGAATATGTCTGGAAGCAGAAAACAAGACAGACATGAGATTTCAGCACAATAGGTTCAGGTGAAAATACAAATAGCATGATATCGGATGACAACTTTGACAGAGATAGAGATGGGATTTGAAGATGTAAGATTTACATGTTTATTGTTTTAATCATTGATGTGGTGGGCAAATAAATGTACCAGTACTTGTTTTGAATCGAAATGTCATTACGTTGTTTTATGAAAATCTTGTTTCACTATCACAGTGATGTGATCAAGCCCCAGAGTTAGGCATCTGGAAAAAAAAGACTTAGTGTATAGGAATAGAACATGAATGGGATATGATGTGTGCGAGTGTAATGCGAGTGAATGTGTGTGTGTGTGTGTGTGTGTGTGTGTGTTTGTATGTAAGTGTGTGTGAAAGAGAGATAGATAGATGTGAGAGAGAGAGAGAGAGAGAGAGGGGGGGAGAGAGAAAGAAGAGAGAGGGAGAGAGAGAGAGGGGGAGAGAGAAAGTAGAGAGAGG
>JASKDV010179624.1:0-21912 GCA_032466395.1 Aegires albopunctatus
TTATTATTATTATTATTATTATTATTATTATTATTATTATTATTATTATTATTATCATTATTATTATTATCATTATTGTTGTTGTTGTTATTATTATCATTATTATTTTTTTTATCATCATCATCATCATCATCAAAATCGTCATCATCAATATCATCATCATTATTGCATCGCCGGGTGATTTTGAACAGAGTACGTGGATGTTCTATTTGGTAATCTCTGTTTGATTTTTTGATTTTTGATTGATCTATTTTTTTTTTTTTTTTTTTTTTTTGGTGTGATTTTGTCTTATGATGTTTGGGTTGTTTTTTTGGGTTTTTTTGTTGTTGTTTTTGTTTTGTTTTTTTGGTTGTTGTTTGTTGTTTTTTCTCCCACTTTCAATTATGTTTAAAGGGGGAGGTAATAACAATAATATTATGTTGTTTAAGGTTTGCTTGTTTTGTTTCTTTGTTTTTTATTTTATCGGGGAATGGTGGGGGTGGGTTAATCCAGGATCATGATAGTATGTATGGTCTATGTGTTTATGAAACGAATAATGTCTTATCTAAATCATGCACATGTATTTAATTCGGCTTAAACGATCAACGAGGGGGTGGTGGCGGTGAATGCGATTAAATGAATGAACACTATACAAAAAAGAGCGAATTAGTAGATCTATTAGCTTTCTTGGCGTCACGGAGAAAACGGGCACGAACGTGAAATGTGACAGCAATTGTCAAAGATGTAGATAGATCTTGCTCATCACGATCTGAAGGTTAGCAAATCGTATGGACCATCACTACAAGCCTTGATTGAGCTAAGGTAAACCAAAGAGGCTACATCAGAAAAAATAGATATCATATCATTATATAATATATCTATAATATTATTATTATCTTTAGGTTTTACAATTTCCACCTGATTATCAAGGCTAACAAAACCCCTATGGTAACATGCAATACCGTTACAGTATGCCCTTCTTACGTGAAAAGCGTAGATTATTGAGCTATTGGGTGTAACATTATTGCTGGGTGCCCATAATTCATCTGTTTGCCAGGACCAGGAAGTTATTGAGGTATATGTGATTTTTTTATTATTTTTTTTTATTGATTTTTATGTTTAAAAATGATTGTCCAACATGGCAACAATGCAAAGCAGCAGGAGCGGGACCAAGAGCTTCATCGGTTCTGAATTCCAAATGTGTGGTACATGCCATCTTCTCTACTGTTATAAGTATGGGAGAGGGTTGTGTTTAGTGTGAATTTTAAAAGTACAATTTAGTACGACGATGTATTCAATATCCTTCACGATTTCACTCCATTGCCATTTATGCGCTCAAAGCCTTTCATTTCCTGGTGTTATCATTTCTTTCTACCATCTGTAACATAATGGCACATGTATTTTATTCATTAAGCTTAAATTAGATATATACAGTGCAGCCCACATATATCGACATCGCTTATATCGACATACATGTACTGCATATATCGATGTCATTTCAAAGTTCCATTTTTCCCCCTTATACATGCAAATCATTAGTGGAGCAAAAACCCATATATTGACGTAAATATAATATTGTGATGAAAACTTCTAAAAATATCCCTTTTATCGACATTTCCATTGTGTCGGTGAAGACAATAATAAGCAAATAAACAACATAACTTCCTGCCAATAGCCAATGAATTGTTTGTGGAAATACTGTACTTGTAGCAGATGTAACCGCAAGCTATTCTAATAGTGATATCCGTCTCCTAGATTCGTGTAAGCCGGTGAAATTACTTGCTCTCCAAACCTAAAATCGGCCCCAATTAAGGCCAAAATAGATCCATATATTGACATTGTGTTGGCACCTTGCGTTGGTAGTGTCAAATCCCTTTTTTTTTCTTTTTTTTTTTTTTTTTGCTTCTTTTTTTTCTTTTTTTCTCTTCATATTATCGTATTAACTATCATTTGATCTGATATATTGATATCCCGCTTATATCGACATAAATATACCGGCAGTCCCTGCGATGTCGATATAAGCAGGTTGCACTGTATGTTCAACGGAAATTTGATGCTTGTTGACAAATCACCAATGCTAACATACAAAAGACATTGGGGGAGTGGGGGAGGTCATTAATTATTATAGCATCATTTTATATGTGATCATTATACATATATATGATAACAATTTTCTTTAGCATTGATATCACCATTATCGTTATAATAATGTTGTTATTGCTGATATTGTCCTGATTAAAAGTTTTCTTCAAAAACGTCACCGTCACTAAAAGACTACTTGTAAATTGCATCATGATCATAATCATACTTACAAACAACATCATTATCGTCTTCATCACCATCATCATTATGATTATTGTTGTCGCTATCGCTGTGTCCTTCATCATTCCATCCGCCTCCATTTTTCTTCCTTTACGTAAGATATGCATACTATACCATACATCACCTGTAACCTTATCATGCAAGTAAAATCAATAAGCACAGCTTCTCATCAATCTCAAGTACATTAATTATTCAAAAATCACCCGAATCCTAAATCTCAATCATCATTAAAGTTGGGGATCAAATCATTCTGTTAATTTATGATTCAAAGCACCATCTTAATAATAATAATGACATTCTAGTTTCTAGTACTGGTAATAACTTATAACTATGCCATACTCTTAGGGGGATCAGAGGTGTATCGAGGGAGCGCACATTTTTCAATTGCGGTTCATATTCAACATCCCTTGGTTACAAATTTGCGAAAACCTCATTTTAAGACCAAAATCATAATAATCCATTCTGCAGTACATTCGTTTTTGGGTTCAGAATTTATTTATTTTTATTTTTTTTAAATCATTTTGCGTATTATGATAAAATAATGCAACATAAACATGGTAGTTTGTTTTGTTTTTTTAAGGAGAAAAAGTTAAACATTGAATTAGCGCCTCATTCATTCATTTCAGGTCTCTCTCTTACCACTTAAAATTCAGTCTCACAAATTCTGGTACATCCTAAATTCTACTTCAATAAATGATGAGATTATCATTCAAAATGTATCAAATTTGGTACACTTCAGCTATATAGATCTAAATGTGTTTTCCTCCAATGAAGAGCTTATCAAGAGAGGCACTATTATCAGTATAGTACTAGTACACTTACTATGGTCTAGACTGATCTTGTTATTTGCCACTTTCAAGTAATTCTAGAAATATGCATATTTTTCTTTCTGTAACAGATCAGTACAAATAGTTAATTGACTCAAGAGTTTCTTGATCAAATGTGATATAATATAATATATTAGAAAGAAACATTTTTGTTTTATTTTGGATATCGGGTAAGTAATTGCTGTGATTTTGTTTTCATTTTTGTATTATGGTCCAGAGCATACATGTATATTTAATTTCTGTCAATTATTTACACCTTAAATATACTGTTTTAATTGTTGATTACAAGATCTAAGATAGATATTACCATAAAATGAAGAGTTCTTTTCAAGCCATGTTGCTCATTGAAATTAATACTTAAGTTCTTCCAAGTTGTTTTTGTGAGTCTTCTACTTTCATATTATATTTATTCTTACAGACCACTTATATTCTGGATAATTATCTAGACCCACACACTTGTTATTTAAAAGTTAAAGGCTAAATGAAATTAACACTCTATTATAGGTGGATTTAAACTGTGATATCCTGAGTAATACATGTATGAACATTTCCTGTAAATAAATCGAGTAAAGAGGTTGGAAGTATGTTTTGATTCATCAATACCCAATCAGCAATACCTGTGTGGTTGATTGGGATGGCAAATAGCCCAAGGCCAACCAATATACATGAATCAAATCTCAGACTCTTCCTTAAAGAAAAGCCACAAAACAATGATGATATATTGATAGATAGAGAGATAGATAGATAGATAGATAGATAGATAGATAGATAGATAGATAGATAGATAGATAGATAGATAGACTGAATGTAATTTATTGACAGGTGAAATAATAAAATCAAATTATTTGAATGACTCAACGATTAAAAGCCAGGACATAGTAACAGTAGTTTAATTTAAAGGCAAAACATTTTATAGTTGTCATGTGTTTTTGTTGTTTGGTCGTTTAATAATTTGTGTTTTCACATTTCTCTAATCAATAAAATCTTAGATATTTAGATTTGTCAGAGAGATTACAATAGTCAATATTGACTAGTTTTTAAGCTGTTTTAATTTTTAATCGAAAAATTAGACATAAATTCACTGGGTATCATATTACGAAACCTAATACCCACTCTAACTTATTTCGAGCTTTCTATTTATTTAGAAAAATTATTTTGATATACATGTAGTATTTTTTGCAAGGCACTATTAAGAAATAAATAAACGAATGAAACTTTTAACTTATTCCACCTTTGGCAAAGCTGTTTACATCATCAACATGATTATCATCACCATTGACATTAAAAGTTTTCAAAGAATAAGTTTTGCCTGTGTGCTTTTCTTTATCAATCATATCAATATTTGCATGTTCATATCTTTTGCTAAAGCCATTCATTTTCATGAACACAGCCGCTGTAAAAACAACATGTAGGCTTAGATCTACATTGCTATGTATCATTGATTTATAACTTTTCATACAAACATAATTGTAAGTACCTGCATTATGTCATTATATACAATTCAATATAAAATGTATATCAAAACGACGTATTGATTGCGCTTGTGTCTCTATAATATATCATTTGTACTATACATAAATACATGTATTATGGTTAATTTGATTTTGGCAGACTGTTCTTGTCATATTCTTACATTTACTATTAATTATGGTTTGGGGTTTGTTTGTTTTTAAGGGAAAGGGGATTTTTGAGTAGATTATTTTTAAATCCAAAATTATTATGAAATTTTTTATTTGATTTATTTTTTCAAAGCTATTAAGATTAAAGAAATGCATGTATCAAACAATTTTTTTGTAGTTGGTATATTGAACTATTTTTGTTTATATGTAAAAGAAAATGTGTTAATTTATTTACGTTAGACTATGATGAATTATTATATAAAGCTAATTCATTTTATATCAATTATGATTATGAGAAAGGAATATTGATTATTTCTTAGTGTTTGTGATAATACCTAATTATTTCTGTGTTTTCCCCAATGCAAGAGCATTGATTTTGTTATTATTATGTTTTGATTTTCCCCATCAGGTCTCCTATTAAAAATGAAATATGAGGAAAAAAGCATGAAAAGTCTTTATCCTTCTTGTTTTTCATACAAGGATGAGTTATAAAAAATGACTCATTAGAACTTTGTGTGAGTGAGTAATATTCTTGGTGACCCATAGACTGATGGTTTGACACAATCTACATGGTGTGAATTGAAATATAAACCTAATCCAGGACAAACACTAATTTTAAATCACCACAAAAAAAAACACCCTGATATAATTTAAGATACATGTACAGCACTCTGACTTATTGGAAAAAGATGGAAGACTGATTCCTTACTGATAGGATCCCTTGAGATATCAGGCAAATTAATTCTAAGAGAATGTTGGTTATTAGCGCAATTACACTATGTCTTAAAAAAAAGGTAACTGTTTTAAAGTCTGAAAACTCATACCTAGTCTCTATTGCCATGAAATTTGTCTTAAATGTAGTTATTTCAAAAAATTTCAATGATGAAGATAACCCCTTGGACAAAGACTTAACACCAATTCTAGGAAAACAAGTGTTGTTCATAAAAATCATTTTTTCACCCTTGAGTGAAGACTTAAGTTACGAAAGAATGAAACCTGCCAATACTTTTTTTTTAATTACTCATGATTAACATTTCATTTGAAAGTTACTAACGTTTAAAACAGTTACCCTTTTTTTTAAAGGTCCTCCTGTATTAGTGTATATATGGTACCACAATTGTTTTGTCCTTGCAAGGTTGGGAGATCATTTTTTATTTACGCTTGGTCTGATGGGAGTCCCTGCAAGCATCTTCACACATAGCTTACCACACTCAACTCAAGTGTAAAATAAGTACCTTATCAGGCAGCAAGAGGTCTGAGCCTGTATGTATGAAGTTACATACATTTATTCTAAGATGTGCCATCCTTGGAATTGAAAAAGGATTTGATATAATGGTTTGTCAGGAGGGATGGATGATTGATGTAAAATCTGCCAGAGTGCCGTTGTTGCAAAGATAATGACTGCACACTTTCATCTATCTTGAAAAGTCATGGTTTTTGGCAACAGTAATAATAGCTTTCATATAGGCTTCATCGTGAAATAAATCCTGCTAGTGAGATGGGGATTTGAGAGAAAGTTGAGGAAGGGGTGGGTAAGATCATACTGTATCAATGTAAACATGAAAGCACACTAGATCAATATAAACATGAAGCATATTCTCCTTCTTTTTATTCAATTAAATATTTTAATAACACAGAGTTTGTCAAAGAAAACAATTTCAAAAGGATCATAAAATCGTCAAGGTATTTTCACAATGAAGAGAACAAAGAGGATATGAAACTAAGTACTAATAGTCTGGTAATGGTGGAAGTCTGGTATTTTCAAACTATCATTTCACATGTCTCACATATTTAAAAGTCAAGAAGTTTTCTACATACTACATCACTGGTTACATTTCATAAATGTGAACAGAGCAGCTATATACGTATAAGTGTGTGGAATACATCTACTAGGCCAGGGTTGCCATAACATTACCAAAGACCAAAGTGAGGGATATTCATTCAAAACGGTTGTTATGTAATCAGTGAAGAATGTCAATTCCTTTATGAGACAAAAGCCTTAAAGAAAGTGGGCTTAAAAATTTGGAATTTGTAAGGAGAAAAAAAAAATTGTTCAAATCTTCAGAGGCAAAATGAAGGGTTATGAAGCCCAAAAGAGAGCCAGCTGAGGACTGGCAAACCCTGCAAAATATTCTAAGTATACTGTCATGCAATTAAAACACTTTTAAAATAGTTATAATTATCAGTTAGAAATAATGTTTGCAATTTCATGCAATTTCCCTATGCATTTCTACTAAAAAGCATAACATATTTTGTAATTCAATAAAAATGAAACATCATTGTCTTCATCCACTCATTATAATCACAAAGTCAACACAGATGCAACAATCATCACACCTAATCACATTATTCAAAATCATTCAAATGAAGGGAAAACCTTTTAAAAAACAAACAAATGCCACCTTTTCATCAAAATCAATTACTGAATTTTGCCATATACATTTGAATCAATTGTCATTAATAAAGTAAATCATTTTTACCAATTCAACAAACCAAAACAAATATGACCAGATCAAAAGTAACAACTTTAAATAAATTAAAGCAATGAGTAAATTTTGGATCGTTACTAGTCATCAGATTAGAATTACTATATATACAAGATAATTCTAAGTCATTCCTCAAATAAGATTTTAAAATGTTGCCACACACAAATTCTGCCCATTATTTTCTTCTTGTCAAGTCTTGATTTCATTTTAACAAATTGGAAGTTTCAATTTTTTTCAAAATTAAATCAGAAGGATTTGGCCCTCATTTTACTTACCATTTGGCTGGAAATTAACCTAAATAGCAAGGAAAGTGTGGCAAGTGAGAAGCAACAAGTCACAGCATTTCATTTCATTCAGGTCAGGAGATCACATAAAAGATAAAAGATATATTGAAATTTTATTGACTGTTACTAGTGTTATTTCTCAATGTTTACCTAGAATGATTTTAATCACCATGTGTTTAGATTTTTTGATGATATACGGCCATTTTCACACCTTAGCCAAGGCCAATGTCCCAAATGCTCTATTGCGTGCTCAGCGCCACCCGGTTTGCAAACCCATTACGCACTAGTGTGTGCATAGCGCTTACCGTTCTGCTAATCCAGCACGCACTAGAGCGGGCATAGCGCTTTTTGGGCTAATAATATACAATTAATTTGTTAAGATATTTTTAAAGATGTAATTGCATTAAAACATTAATAAGACTCAATTCAATAAGGAGGAGAAAATGTTAAGACTTTTGCCTTTTTTCTCCTTTCTTAGACAAGGCCGTCTCAAAGCATAGACAAAAAATTATGAAGAATATCTATAAGACAAAATTTAAAAAAGAGCATGATTATTGATACTTAAAAATTGTCTTCAAATCTATTCATTAATCATAACTTATTGTCATACAGAGAAGTGCAAGGCAGGAATTGAGGGGAATGTAAATCTTATATGCCTGACTATTTGCGAATTTTTTCTATTCATCAAGGTTTTTATAATGACATTAATGTTAAAAAATTCATAAGGCACTGATGATTTCTATGTCTGAAAGTGATGTCTTGTTTTTCAGAAGAATAACAATATTTCAAAATAAGAATTTAAAAAATAAAAACAAAAAAAAACAAACAAACAGACAAAAACATGTCATTAGCTCTTTTGTGTTAGAAGTATTATTTACCCCCATTTTTTTCTTTCTTCTTTAATCATCCCTTACTATTGAGGATACAAAAATAAGGAAGAGTCCCAAATGGAAACATTTGATAGTGATAGCCTCATCAACAAATTTGGAAATGTACAGAATTTGGATGTAGGTATGAAGAGATATGGAAACTATAAACTTTTGTTTGGGAATGTCAAGATGATTTTATAAGGTAGATATCAGGTAAGGGAAAACAAAATTAAAGACATTTCAAAGAGCAAGAATAAGTATGAATTGAAGAAGATTGGCAAAAGATAACTGATTTTTCCCTTTTTTTTGCTTTTGCCTGACCAGATAGTGCAATCAGGTAAAAAGAAAAACAAGCCCTAAATGAAGTGAATAAAAGTTAAGAAATAGAAGCCCTGAAATGAGATGGATAAAAGGTAAGCCTATGCAGAGTATTAGGGTGACAGGTATAGAGAAATACCATAGTGGCAGTATTTGTGTTATTAATTAATAAAATAAATTAATAACAACTACAATCCTTATATCTTTGACTATTCTTTAAATATCACTACATAACTTATTAAGAAGATTACACTCAAAGAATGATATGAGGGTATTAATATGCATCTGAATCACCATATTTCAAGCTTACTCCTACCATGTATATCCCTAATATGTAAATCCATCAACGGATTCAGTCGCTATAGAAGTGGTAATGTTTGACTGAATCAGTTAATGTTGATTTATCTGAGACTCGTGGTAATGATATAAAATGCATGAATCACAGTCTGCTATTTCAAAGTTTTCCACTTCCAATCTCCCTCAGACACATAAAATGATTTATTCTCTTCTTCATCTCTTGTCATTATGAAATCAACATAATCTACAAACTTATTATAAAAATAACCTACTCCAAGATATACAATAAGTTAAAACGTAGCTGCAAGTCCCGTAGCAGAAGCATAAGCAGATAGAGTATGGGCAACTTGCCGTGTTTCAAGTAATAAAGTGGCTTCTTTGATCCAATCATTAGCTGCTTTCTTTGACTCCCCACTCAGCTGGTTCATAAATTTCAAAGCCATTTCAAGATTGTCTCTCTCCAACCAGTATTGTGCTATGGTCACCAATTTGCAATTGTCTAATTCACTCAAGTCAACAATGTCATTTTCAGATAAAGCTTGCACACTGTCAAATTGTACGAATGAGTGCAAAAAGGAGATGATGTATTTGTAAAGAGATGTATTGTCTTCGGTGATTAGGCCAAGCCTCTTGCTGATTCTAGCCACTTTGATAAATCTGTCACGCAATTCCTTCTCAGTATGAACACCTCTTTCCATAGCTGTTTCGGGTATGGCACCAGCTATGTTTTCAACAAATGGATTCTGGGAAGAAGATTAGAGTAAAAATACAAAATTTGATAATTGACATTAGAAAGTAGGATAAGATGAAATCTTTTTAGATCAACAAGCTTCTTAAATTCTTCTCTCATACATATTTCTACTGTAAAATTAAATTCACTTGCATCGATGTCTCTGGTTACTTGGCTTTTATTATCTAGTTGAATATCACGTCTCATAATGATCAAAAACCAATTAAAATAAAGATTCATTAATTCGTAAAATGATGGGGCATGAAGAAAAAAAGAAAGGGATAATGACGAAGAGAAGAAGAAGGAAGAGTTTGTCCCCTTCTATGTTTATAGAAATCTACATCTATATCATGCTACAAATATAACTTAACCTGGCAACAATAGCCACCAGAATGACTGGAATTGGTCATGGAGAACAGCAACATAAAATTAAGGTCAGCAAATTTCACAAGAATATCAAGAATAATCAGTTGTCAAAATATGAGATGTTTTAGATTGACTAACCTTATTGGATGATTTGACAACAGCTTCTACTTTTTCTTTTAAAGGCATTAATTCGTATTTTTCTTCCTCTGTAGCAAATGCGATGGCGGAATTTAATGCTATACAGGCTAGCCATAAGTCTTGTGCTGAACGTGCCAGTTTTTCTGATGCAGCTCGAGCTGGAAATAAGATTAAAACAAAATGACATGAAAAACAAATTAATAACAAATCTCTTCTGTTTCAGATATATTGTCTCCCAAAAATAAAGGACATAAAGATTAATCTAATGCATGTGTATCATATCAATTAATTAATGCATTTTCAATTGTTACATTTATAAAGAATTCATCATTATTTGCTGTTTCAATAATAAGTAATGAGAACTTTTCAAAACTTAAACAAAATTTAAATACCATGGAAATTAGCTCATCTCCTTTAAACAACAAAGAACTACCAACTGAATTCTATTTACCATCAACAGAATACAAGGCAATCTTTGGAATGTATGGTTTCAGCAAGATGCCGCTAAATCATTTATTCCAAAGTAGTTTATTATGTGCTGAATAATCATTTAGACGAGCACATCATTTCAGGAAAAGTGATAAACAATGTATACAAATATATAAAAAATAAGAAGAATAAACGCCATAAAAGCTTGTTTTATTTATTTACCTTCACTAATTATATTTATATCCTCTTCGCATATCTTCATAGCTGCCACTTTTTCAAAACCCAAAGTAGGAACGCCCTTGACACGGTAACGCTATAACTTTACAAATGCGTTAAATTCGTGCCCTTTGAGACTGAAGAGTTATGATAAGTTCGTGCCTTTTGAGAGCAAATAGTAAATGTTAGCACTTTCTGTGGATAAGAGAGTTCCATAACTTTAAAAACTGCCGACAGGCACATTTTAGACGATTACAACGCGTTCGTCAGTACCAGTGAGTCAAAACGAACTATTCGAAGTACTTTAGTACCGAATATTACCCCTTCTGCTGAGGCCGAATACTCAAAACGAGATAATCGTACTTTCAACGGCAAAATCCTACTATCCTACTACTGAGCTCAAAATCGTACTAAATACAATTTAATACGAATGAATGGCAGCTATGTATCTTGTATTTTTAAAAACATCTATTAAATAAGTGGCTGGCAAAGTATAAATACAGTTCTTTTTTCTTGTTGAAAGAATTTAGAAAAAGAGACGATAATTCAATAATTCTTTGTCAAATTATCATAACTACACTTTATAACCACTAACCATCAACAGCAGCTTCAATGCCTTTCAGTCTGGACATCCAGCCAGCAACTTCAGTCTGAAACTTTTCCCTTTCTTCTAACAATTTAAAGTTCAACTGCCGTTCAAAATCTGCAGTTAGCTGGTTATGCTGAACTGACAGGACATCTTTCAGATGATCACTGTGTGCAGCTGCCTGTCTAGTTAGTTGCTTTCTGACTTCTTCCTCTTGAATAACAAGGAAATCTATTTCCTGAAATAGACAAATAAACAAAAAAAGAATGGATTATTGGTTTTCACAAATCAATATAAAGGTATTCATTGTCGTATACTTCAACTTAATTCCATTATTTTAATACCTTATTCTTTCATGTCAATACTTGTATTTCTTTTCAAAATAATTTACTTACTTTCAATAAGAATCTAGTTTGGAAGGGAAATGTAATAATACTGGATAATATTTTACTGATGAAGACATTAAAATGAACTACAATATCGTAGAGATAATGTCACCTAGCCTGTGGTTAGGTTTTTTTTACAAAAATCAAAATAGCAAAATCATACTCAAATTAGCATTCTCAATCAGTGTGTACTCAAATTCCTGCTTCTAATACCACAACTCCTTGATAGCTGATAAAAACTTAAGAAGGAAGACAACAAAATCATGCACTGGCAACTTCTCTTTTTTCTTCCTTTGTTGTTGTTCGTATGTTTGGTTATCAAACCCAGTCAGGCATAATGGTTATCTCAGTGATTTAAATGTCATGCCCTTCTTGGGCATTTATTTTAATTTAGACCTGGATATATGAAAAGATCTACTTCAAAACCTGCTACGACATGCTGGACAAGCACTGGCAAGTTTCTTTCTTTTCATTTTTTTTTAATCAAATTTGAGTTCATGATAAGTCTAGTTTCCATTCAAATTTAAAACGATCCTGTCATCATCAGATTCATTCAATTTCAACAAATTTTCCACACACATATATTTGTCAATAATCTGACATTTAACTATCTATAATCGCTGTTCCCTCCCCTCTCAGATTAAATACAGATAATGTAATTACCTGGCATCTGCGACTAAATCATTAGCACGACCTAAGGCTTCATCTCTTTCTCTATATGCCAAAGCTACATCCTCCCACTGAGCATCTTTATGAAGAATCTGCAAATACATAATGGTCATTAACTTTTAGGATCTTCTGAAATCTTAAAACTCAGTGTTTACCATCTTCTCCTGCTTTAACTTTTAAATTGCCCTATTCTTATGTTTCTCGTGCAAAATTATTAATTGCCTTATATGACAATATAAAGACATAATCCAACAGAGAAATTTGTATTATGAATCTAATCAAAATTAATTTAAGCTCATATGTTGCTCAGTATTCTCTCCATCCATTGATAATAAATCATAGTTGAAATGTTCAAAATAAATTATCAGAACTGACATCGCTCTTTAGTATATTACATAATTAAACTCTTTTTATATACTACATTGCTGCTCCCGAAGAGGGGTGCTTTTAATTTCAAATCACATTATGAAACATACATCTGAAGTGTCATCCATTGCTTTCTTTAACAATTTTGTGTGATTTTTAGTAGCTGCTGCGACTGTCAATTGTGCCTTGGCTGCTTCTGCTGTCAGGTATTGGCTGGAGTCTAGGAGTTTGTTGATGACGATTTCAAGGGCTGTTAAAAAGGAAAAGTTCATTTCAGTAAGAGCTACATGTAGACTAAAAAATCGATTCTTAACATCATTTAAATATCATGAAGTATAAATAACAAAAGGAAATCAAAGAAATGATAACATTGAATCAGCATCATTTACAAAATAAAAGCATCTAGAATTTAAAACTTGCCCCTAAACTTGTTAGTTTGTTCATCTAGTTGATAAAAATCAGTCAACCGAAGTCAGTTATCTCAGGGTTTTAAATTCAGTGCTACACTGGGACATTTATTAATTTAGCCCTGTGAATCTGAAAAGATCTTCAAGTTCAAGAACTGTCTTGCCACTCTGAGCAAAGAAAAAGCAAAGAGAGGATACATCATTATTTTCAAAAACAATTTAATGACTGACTAAAAACATTGAAAAAACAGTGGTCTTCACCTTAGAACCACCTTCCTAAGAACACAGTTTGCCTCAGAACCCATTACTTTGCCAAGACCCATACTGCGCTGTTTCATAAACTTTGTCCAATAACCCAGACAGATTGTGAGGCATAGCTAAAAAAAATTTATTTCAAACACCACCATGAGATAGATTATACTAATAATCTCAAGTAATCATCCTTAGTTTTGACGACTAAAATATAAAGTTGTGCATGTTCAATAAGTGAAGTCACCCATTCATGAAACAAGTTAGACACGACCTGGCACACACAAAAAATGGCTGGCTGGCCACTAACTCCCTCAACCCAGCTCACCACAGATCAGGAAGGCAGGCAAAAGAGATCAAAGAAGAATGATCCTGTTGTTGTTTTGAGCTTACTCAGGTGAGCATCTAAGTTGATGTCGATGACTGTTTTGGCAGTGTGAATAAGTGACAGGAAGATGTATTTCATTGCATGTTCATGACATTCAAAATTAAGCACAGCGACTCATTCAACAGACTGACAGACTATCCAGCAGAAGAGGAAACTTCCTTTCATTGTTTCGAAACAGGAGAAACATAATTTTCACACCATCATATTTCAGGGAGAATGTTGATAAGTAACTTTAACACTTTGGCCAGATGACCAATCACTCTCACATTACAGAGATGTACAATAAATCATCTTACTTATCAGAAAGCCAAGCCAACTTTCAATAGCTCACCTGACTCAAATCTCTTGCTTTTTTTAGTGGCATGGGAGGGATAGTACCATTTAGTGGAAGGAGTAGCCTGAAGCCAACTGGTTCCCACCTGACATTTATTATCATGAAGTTTAAAAGACAAAATACAAAACAGAAGAAAACAAAAGAAACAAAATTGAGAGCTCAAAACCTTGCTAAAGAAGACCGGGTCATGACATAAATTTTAGGCAAGAGAGATAGCCAGTAAAAATCTTCAACTTCTAAGAACCTGCTCCACCTCAGAACCTTCTGTTCTTGTCTCCCTAAGACCAGTTCTAAGGCAAAGATTACTGTAAACAACAAAATAAATAAACACAAAACCACTCAACCAATTAAGCTTATATTTTAAGTGATTCAGCAATACATCCAAACATTGATGGTAATATCGATAACATTGATGTTTAAACAGAAAATATTATTTGCTAATTTTATGTACAATCAATAAAGGTGTACCTGCATTTTCTGATTTCTCTTCTTCTGCCTTATTTCTCAGTTGGAGAGCTACTTTATCTGCATAACATATGATGAAAGGAAAAAAAGAGTGATTTTTAAAAAAAATATAGAAGTATGAGACTTACTTAGTAAGAACAAAATCTAAGGCGCCAATTAATAAAAACAGTAATGTGACAAAATTCCATTCCCTTTTAATTACTGCATTAGTCTACTGAATTTAGAATGACGTTTTTATATTCATACATTAAGTTTAAATTTTTTGTCATAATCTTGATTATACTTTCGTGGTTTATCTCCTTTGCAATCCCAATCACAAAAAATCAGCTTTGTAACGTGTCATATACATATTATATACAATGTGACATGTGACATCATGCGACAATAATGCAAAATTGGAAGGCTATAAATCAAAACGTTTAAAATCTTGAAAACTAAGTAAGAATGCTGAGCAAATAAATATCATTAATTAATTGTCAGAGCCAAATAGTTCGTACACATACCTTTCTTTTCTTGTGGTGTTTCCTGTTTCTCCATGGTCAACTCACTTGATTTCAAAGGTTCTGTACCTTGATCAATTCCAAAATAAGATCATTAGTTTAAAAAATGAAACAGCAAAATCAAACAATGTTGACAATCATGTCAGAGATATTGAATAAATTATTTTTCAAAGGTCAACAAGGAGAGAGTTAATACTTTTAACAGAAGTGACAATTTGAAATTGTATGGACAGGATATATTGTTTCATCAACAAGGCTCCGTTTCTCTAGCTCTCCATTTATCTGGATAGAGAAATGTTACATCTAGATCAAAGTTAGTGTTCATTTACAGAAGATAATCTAGTTCTAGATCTGTGAAAGTGTTGATAAGCCAAAAATCAATATTTGTGCAATAAATAGGAGAACGCAGGCTAGAAAGTACCTTATCTTATGAATCAAAAATCAAACTCAAGGATATATAATGCTCATATCTTATATTGAAATAATGAAGTTAAGAATGAAAACTCTGCTGTTTTCAAATGAAAGGCCGTAACTGCAGTAGAAGATAGAGTGCAATTACGTCCTTTCATTTAAAAACTGCAGAACTGAAGCACGGCACAAGCATTGAAACCAAAAATAGGAAGCAATGAGAACACAGTGTTTGAATAATGTACCTGAACTAAACATTCCTGTGCCAACTCAGGAGACAAATCAAAATAAAGATCAGAATTAAGGACTGAAGAAATCTTGTTCAATAATGAACAGAGTAAATTTCTGTGACAATAAAACTTGAACAAATAATAAAAACTGAATAATTCAAAGGAGGAAATTTGTTTTAATTTTCATTATTACCTGTAAAGCTATTATTAAAATCCCGCTCTTCAACATTGAAATCATGTTCATTCTCTGAAAATTCTGAGTTATTGTTTGTATTAAAATCTTCATTTTTTTCTTCATTATTACTATAATCTGTATTTAAATTGCTTTCTGGTTCTGTTAAAGGATCAGTTTGTAAATTGTTGCTTTTATCTGTTGAACACGAAGCAATTGGAAGAGCAGGAAAAACATGAGGGCTGAAAACTGAAAGAATAAGTGAAGTCTTTTACTATAAACAAATTATTTTCAAATAAATCAATTTCATATCAGATAATTCAAAATCTTTCATTTTTATTAAACAGCTAATCAGGCTCTTCCTAATATCAAACATTTTGCAAATTACTGCATCATATTAAACTCTGCACAAAAAGAAAAAATATTGTAAATAAAATGTAAGGTTTTAATTACAGAAAAATAAAATTCAGAAATCAATATTTCATTGAAATTAATATAACTAAACCCCTTTTCTCTATATGTAAGTTGTTAAATATCTGTTAAAATGAACTGAAGATGAATGAAACTATCAATAGCAAAGGTCAACATATACTAATTGAATTTTTCAAAAAAACAAATACTTTTAGAAAAAATAAAAATTCCTATAATGAATCTTTATGGGGAAATGTCTCATTTGGTTTTTACCATCGCTGGACATGTGCCGTAAAAGGAAAACGTCACCAACTTAGGCCATTTAAGTAAATGAACTTACCTAAAGAGAATTTTGAGCCAGCGACTTTTATCCGTTTGACTACCATGATACTCAAGTTGCATGATATAAGTAGATCTACATTTAAATCTAGAAATCTAAACTGAACCTCATTTGTAGTAAATCAATGCTTTCAAAGCCAAGGTTTCATAAAAAAAAAATATATGAGCAGTGTAGGCTTGTTGCTTCAATATGTTAGGAGATAACATTTACAGTCCTCTTCGGCTTATAACCCACCTTCTATAAGCCCACTTCACCTAATAACCCGCCCTTTTAATGAAAGTGAATTTTTCCTATCAAAAACACCCCTCTTATAACCCGTCCCTCAGACGAGAACTTCACTTTAAAACCCAGTCTATCGGGCAAAGCAATTTTAAAAAACTGATCAAACACGATGGTAAATTTGAGAAAATTTATCTAGTTGGTCGTTGGTTGATCTCTAGTCTGGCTCTAGCTCTAGTTAATGTCAAAGGTTCATTACCTTGATTTAGATCTTCAACTTTATCACTAACATCATCATGCTACTAGATAGGCCTTATATTGAAGCTTTGAACAGAATCCAATTAAATCTATCACCGCCTGATTTCAGAAGGGCTTCCACGATCAATTGAATTCATTAAGAGGTTATTTCTCATTAAAAAGTAAAGATCAAAATTTGCACCAAGAGCTTTGGTTCGTTTACAAATAGTATCTAATGGAAGTAGAATGAAAAAAAATAATAGCAATGATTATCATGGATAAGTTGGGTTGGTAGATTCAAAAACACCCAATTCCCCATTTGACTATTCTCTAGATCATCGGGATTGGGAACTATACTCATAGCCCATTAGAAATGAGTTGAACAATATCTCTTTTGACCCACAAGAATATATTCCCTGAAATACTACTCTCTCTTACTGCTGAATAAAATCATGAACATATAAATTACATTTTCATATCATTACCTGTTTTTGACTCTTTGGCATCTTTTACTTTTTCTTCTACGGGTGTCTGATCCTGTGCCTGAGAAAAATATATGTGACCAATGTCAATAATCTTCTAAAAAAATAACAACAATTTATTACCATTTTCATGATGGCTCTTAAATACAACAACATAACATATACTAATACTACTAAAAAAAAAGTTAAGTATCATTACTTATTTTTACCCTTGTTCTATAATACACCAATAGACTGCAAGGTCCAAACTTTGTAGAGCGAGTAAATGGTAACTGAACGATAAATAGTCACTATTAACAACCTTGAAAAGAAACCAATTACACGTTTTAATTTAATGGTGAGTTGGATGACGTGTCGAAAGAATGGATTAATTTGCATTATTTTCGACCTCAAGTTGACGATCCTTACACAATATTGAGTAAGTGAGTAGAGCTTACAACAAATTCACACGACAAAAGCATGATCCGTAATCATTTTTCAGGGAGTTTGTCTGGTCTGACAGGTATTGATTGCCGAGTTTTTCTGCAATCTTCAATCATGCCCCATGATGAAGTTATAATCCATGAAATGGAAGACGACTTTGAGTAAGCCACTCAGTCATTATTAGGCTCAGAGATCAAGTTTCTGCCACTGGAAATACATTATGGATGAGCGGAGGCAGTCCGGAAGGCCACATTTATGACTTTTTACTTTTTTGGAGTAGTATAGAAAATCCATCCAGAATACCATGTTCCTTTGAAGGAGAGAGAATCTATTGCTACAGTAAATTTACGTCTCATATATCTGGTCAGAAAATGCTATACATGTATTGAGCTAATCAGAAGATGGTTCTACATTCCTATACAACTTACATTCAACACTGTTGCCTTTCCTAGGCTTTCTGAAACAGGTTTGGGAGCTTTTCTGTAAGAAAAATCAATCATTTGTCAATAGATAAATCTAAGATATGCTTGGTGAGATAAGTGCATAGAAATATAATTCAATATAAGCCTTTTTCTATTCCTTTTTACATTCCATCTATTATCTAACAAAAAATAAAGTTATTTACAGTAGTGAAATAAAGAAACTAATTTTCAAAAAAGGTAATAATTCAAAGTGGCATAAATAACATTTAGTTGCTGAATTAAAAAGTAGACAAAGGTACCTTTCCATAGCCTGATCATTAGAGTCTGATGGCAAAATGTTGTCAAATACATCCTTTGCATAGGGCACATTGTCCTCCACCTGCTTGCGAAAATCTGAATCATACCAGGCATAACCAATCACACCACCAGTAGCCAGGGGCAGCCCAACACCAAAAAATTTCACAAGACCAAATCCCCCTCTAGGAAAGTAATGTAAAAAATTTGCATCAAAATCTAAAAAAATATTTATAAAAAAGGAATAAATAGAGCACAAAATCATCATTCATCTTTTAATGTCATCCTCCAATAGAATACAATCCATGCGATGCATGAACTATAGGAGTACACAAAGCTCATAAAACTATCAGTTAAAAGCAATTGAAACCAATTTTGCGTCTTTAAATAAATGTTCTTTTCATTCTAATTTATACACCATATCAATTGACAAGAATCAAAATCATGTCGCAATATATAGATACAATCATATTTTCTTTGTATTCAAATAAAATGTAATCTTCATGGGGATTAAAATTACTTTGATCTACTTACATCCCAGAATAATAAGCAGCAACAAGACAGATATATACAGATTTTGATGCTACATAGTAAAAGTTTAAAAGAACAGAGCAACAAAATGTTTAAAAACACATAAAAAAGATGAACATGACAATGTAATGATATATCGCGGTAGATTAATTTCTGAAATGGCAAAAGATGGAGTGATTTATATTTCTTTCTGACATACATTATAATCAAGTGCGAGAAAAAAAAGTTCCTGAACTTCGGGAGATGATAACTTCAAATTGCTTGGATTGATTCAACCACATTTACTGTCATCATAGCACAAAAACTTATTATACATGACAAATTTCAAAATAAAAATTTGAAAAATAATGGAGATTCATTCAATTTATTTCAAAGTTACTCATCAACAAATCTGGCATATCAAGTAATATAATTATGGCGTCAAATTTCATAATGCACGGCTCGATCCCTTGGAAATACACGATCGGGTATACCCAATAAAAGAAATTTGATGCACACTGTTCGTACCATTTATTAACATGTAATCGTCTGCGTACATAGTTCGATAGTATAGGCCTCAATCTTCATACCAGTTATTTGTTTTTTTATATTACGCTCATCACCAAACAAGGAAACATTTGTAATATATTCTCTCAATTTCATCCTTCATTGACAGATTTGGATCATGCACAAATTTGGATTTCTTTATTTCCATCAATTATTCTATGTGAACAAACAATTCTACATCTAGGTCTACATTCACCTTCAGCATGAAAGATTTGGAGGTAAGGGAATATTGTTTATTAATCTCACCAAAATGGCTGCTATTGAGCTGATTTCAAAGATAAGGACTGGTGTGCAACTCGCTTTGTGAGAGAATTTCCACAAACAAAGATCTGCATAACTGGTTCGTCTGATCGAAAGAGAGGTAGTGGTAGAACCAAATCTGCAAGAATGACTTTCAACATCGAGGTCTTTGAAGACAAAGCCCTGTCTCAGGAAAAACAATCAGGAATTCATAAATCAACACGAAATTGCCAATTCAGTTGGGGATTAGTGACTTTGCTGTGAGTCAGATTCTAAAAAGGATTTGAACCTAAAAGCCTATAAAATTATTAGAATAAGTAGAAAGAGTGAGGAAGAAAAGAGCAAACACAAAGCTCAAACCAGGAAGCTTTTGGATAGATAGAACTGTGATACTGTTAAGCGCATCGTTTTTACAGATGAAAAAGACTTCAATCTTGAAGTAGCTTGAAATCAGCAGAATAAGTAAGCCATCAAATTTAATCCCTCGGCTTCATCACGAAGTTAATCGTTTCAGTCAAAAAGTGATTGTTTCAACATGAGTGAATTAGAATGGAAAGGCTCATTCACTTTTAAGTGACAATGCACATTTCAAAAATAAACTCTGAAAATTGCATGAAGTTATCAAAGGACAAATTGAACCCTGATTTCAAGAAGTTATAGCCTGATGCAGGATGGAGCCACATCACACACTAGCATTACTAGCAAGGCAATTACACAAACAAATTTGAAAACAATGTCAACTTTATTTGCAAAGATGAGAAGATTTGGAACTCATTGTCAAAGAAGGATGATTCAAACCATATATATATACCGAATAATAACTGAAAAGGGTATTCCTCCATATTTGGAAAAAGATTTCATTAGGAGAAATCAGAAAGTCAATTTCTTCATGGATACAGCTCTGAGCAGTGACTGCTCAAAATGGCAGTTCAATTGACCAACATCAAAAATTGATGTCAGATTTCTCTTTCCCTGAAATAAGACAAATTTCAATAAGAAAATGGAAATTGCTTACAACTATTAAACTGTTCTATGTATACCTTTAAAACTGATACCAATTATTAAATATATATGCATGAATGTATGAGGGTCTTAAATTGCAAAGATGCAGTGTGTATTAAAAAATTCATTAATTGTCAAATTTCAGTAGCTTTTTTTTCTCGCACCTGATATAATATACAGTGGAACCTCTGCAATTTGGGAATTCCGAAGAAGAATGTAAAATCATCCTAACTAGCCAGGTTTAGCGATTTCATAGGTGCATATAGGGATTTTGATTTTCCCTTAGAAAGCAAGCAGCTCCCCAAAATATGCCATCCCTAGTTGATATCACTCAGAGTCCAGCTTTATTAGACAATAGTTAAGGCTCTAGATCTAGAATGTGACCTTATTTCACTTTGCATATATTTCTTTAGTCTTGTGAGTGACAGGTAGATTATAGTAAATGAAAGGCGAATAGAACACTCTCTGACTAACCAGCCTTGTCTTCGCTCCTCCCCTCTGTAAATCATCAATTTGACAAATGCGGTCAGTGATTTCATAAGTGTAATGTGGCCAGTGATTTCACACTTTTGTACAAAACAGTGTCTGTTGAGTCTGGCTTCTCATGCTATAGTTTTTCTAAAAAGCTGCACTCAGGAAAGCATCTGGCAGGAAACAGCCAGAGCTGATAGAAGGCAATTTCCGATCGTGCAGCCGTTTTTCTCCAAAAGTATTTTGTTTTTAGA